>PVKA01002352.1:5707-39639 GCA_004027165.1 Ctenomys sociabilis
GAAGTATACATCGTGAGCCCATAATATTAAGCTGAGCTGTAAATGGATATGGTCGACAATTTCTTTGAATAACTCCCTATGGTTGCAGAATGCTGGACTGTGTTGGATTGTGGTGTCGAGTTCAAGAACCTAAGGTAGTTGAATGTCAATGGAGTGCCCACTTTTGACAGGTGTAGACAAAGGAAGGGTTGTAGAAAGAGAAAATCAGGATGTGTGTGTATAGACAGTACAGTTGGGATAGATAACGCTGTGCTTCTACATAATTCTAGGAGAGGCAAGATCTGCACTAATGGTGGTTAGACAGGATATTGTGTCGGCTTTCAGTGCTATGGTCATCCACTAGGTAAATAATTATTGAATCTTTGATATAATTCAGGTATAAAAAAATAAGATAAGTAAGCAGCTACACTCTTAATTTACTGATAAGAGACATCTGCTAAAATAGTATCTGTAAATATAATATCATGTATGCACCTTGTACGATATCAAAACATTATGAAAACAGTTTGCAATGTATTAATTTATTGAATCTGTCTTGTTAAGTTGTCCTGAAACTGTCTGATTAACGTTTGTAGTTCAATAAAATAAAAAAAGTAAAAAAAAGACAAATTTTGATATGACTGCACATTGCTCATAGTTGTTCATGTTTTGCCTTGTACAGTTGTGTCTCATTGTTGCTTAAGATTGCTTACAGTTGCTATGTCTCTTATGGTTTCATTAAAATGCTGGTCAAAATATTGGTAAATTGAAGTTAAAACATTGAAATGTTTCAAGGTTATGATATTTCTTTAATGGGACATTTTATGACTGTTTTGTACTTGTATATGTTATGTTTGATGTAGTTGCTAAATGTACTGGTATTCCTTTAGGCAATAGCACTGGAGAGAGTAACGTTAATAAGTTTCATAGTAGCCTTTATGTAAACTTCTGTCAAATGGGACTTTTAAATCTTGCTCAGACTTAGAAAACATACATGAAACATGGGCCTCGTTTTGCCAACCAAGTGACATTAAGTCCGCAACCTTTCTTAATGATTTGGAAGATGGGTTTCACTGGGATAGACTGGCTCTGATCCCCCTCTTCATGCTAAAGGAAATGTCAGACCTGATCTGTTTCAGTTTCCTTTCTTTGGCCTTACTCCTAATTTTCCTACCTCTTTGTGCTTTCCTTTTCAGAGGCATGTAATATTAGTAGAATGATATAGACTGTTCCAATTAAGTGAAGCCCTTGGAAAATGAGTGTTTGTTTACACCAAAGACATGGAAGTCATTTTAAAAAGGACACATACCCCATTTCTGGGTCAGATGAGACAAAGAGGAGCTACCCCTGTCCAGGAGGATTTGTATAAAAGCCATGTCCTGACTTAGGGTTTAGGATGGGTCTCTTTCATGAGGCTAAACCTCAGACACAGTGGAGAGAACTGACTTCTGTGTGACACTAGAAGGAGCTATCTCCAAAAGCAGCACACTTTTGGTACTAGAGCACATTTAGTGTGAAGGAGGATCTCTGACATTTTCTCCTACGTCTAGTTATCATATAGGTTGATAAGATCTAGGTTTTGGACTTTAAAATCTTTACTGTAGAGTGCTAAGTAATCTTGTTCAGGATTTTAAATATACCTCATAGAACTTGGACAAACAGTGGTTACTCGGCCAGCTAGTAAATCCTCCTAGTGCAGTTGTCACTCTTTGAAGCAGAGGACAGGTTTCCCCAGATGTTCTCTGGTGAATCACCATTGAAACCAATGGCTTATGGAATGTTGACCAGAGAAACCGCTGGAGTCCTTTCTGGAGACTGAGTTCTGGTTGTGTTGGCTAGTAGAAACTAAGAACACTTGAGGGGTTATGGCCATATTCAAAGGTTCTTTGGTGAAAACTGGCTCTTGACCAGTAAAAATCTCCACTTACCTATTGTATTTTTTCTCTCTGCTAGTAAACTAGGAATTCTACCTGAGGTTTTCAGTAGAACAATTTAATTAGTTACTCCTTCAGAAATTAGGCTGAAGCAGCTTGCAATAATTTATATCCAATAGCAGCTATCAGGGATGATTTGCATCTGTGCTTTATATGTTAACTAAGAGTAAGGAAGATTTTTGTCGTCCTTAAAGTAACTTTTTGCCAATGTGTAAAATGTGGTTGCTAGTTGATAAGTGCAAGTTTTACCTGTGAGCTTCAGAGATTTAAAATAGCCTAGTCCATCTGGGAAAGGTTGCCCTAGTGACAAGATGAAAGAATACTAGTGACTTGGAGATTTCTTTGCCTTAGAGCTCAGGACAACCTTCTTCCAGTCAATTGCCTCTTTTGTCTATCTCCAAAGCTGATCTGTTTTATAGCACAGTAGGGAATATGCTCTGCTTCCAACTCACCTTTTTATGAAATAGTTATGCTTCCTTATGTAGACATTACTGTCACGAGACTAAATATAACATATTTACAAATATTAAATTACTTACAGATATTAAGCAAGAGCAAGTGCACAGTTTGCATGGTTGGTGAGATTCTCAGGAGACAAAACTTGTGAGCCATTTTGAGGGTGGATAGGCTGGTCAAATCTTTAATTCTTGTCTTCCCTCTCTCCAAGAACATTCTCCTTCCATGGAGTGGTCTACTTATGGGATGCCTTAGGGAAAATTAATTAGAAATAAGGTGGAGACATCTAAAACTCTCTTTTTGCATTCCAGATGAAAATTTCACAGTCAAGGGCTCTTACTCTTTTAGAATGCATCTTTTTGCTCTGGAAGACATTTGATTCATATATGCTGAAATAAAACTGTTTAATATTTTTCTAAAAATGTGTGTAGTCTATGTGACCCCTAAAGCCAAAACAGACTGCAGATGAAGTATCAATTATGATATTATTTACAACTAGAATGATACTGTAAAAGCAAAATGGTCAGATTTTGTTTGCGTTAAGAAAGTGATTGCTACTTAGTTTTGAAATGTAAACATGAGCTACAGGAGAACCAAGCACTTCAGGTGACTAAGGCATTCTCTATCTTGGAGCCTAAGGCTGGCTGCTCTTCCCTAACCATTGGAGCTGAAGGACAAGATAGTGTTAATCACAGCCTCGCGGGCCATTACTGAAAGTAAGGTTTCTCTTATTTGCCTTGCTAAAGGGTGGGCTTTTAAAACAGCTGTAATCCAGGCCTCTTCAAGAATACACCCATCCTTAGCTGAATTTAGACAAGTTTCTTAAGGATGTTATTCTTTAAAGAAGTAAAGAGGCAATTTAGAACTTCCAAAGTTCATGTGCCTTTTTCTCTGTGACCTAAAACATATAATGTCAGATCTTAGATCTTTAGATGACCCTAATAAGCACACTGATGTCTTTAGAGAACTTACTCAGACTTATGAATGTTAATCTTAAACCAGACTTTGACTCCTAATGAAAGGTAGGCAGCAGTACAAGCTGCCATTGTACATGGAGATGAATAGACGACCAGTGGAACTATCTGTTCCCACTGGAGCCCAAATACTCAAAATCCTGCTGGCCAAACAGCCAGGCAAAAAATTAGAAAAGATATTTTCTTTCAAGTGTGTATTCTTGAAAGTCTAAGAACTGAAACCAAGCCTTCTAGTTATTTTAAATCTTAGCTATTTACCAGGAGAAAGATGAACACCCCTCAGGTTTCTTAGAATATTTAGTAGAGCAATATTTAATAAAGCTCACTTCCCTAGGTCATAATTCAATAGAGGGACAGATTATTCTTACTGATAAATTCATTGTATAGTCAGCTTTAGATATTAGAAGAGAGCTATAAAAGACAGTTTTTTCTCCAGACAACTCAGTTGATACTTTATAGCACACTAAGGAAACAATTTCCTATAATCAAACTGCGAGAAAACCTGGGAGAGAAAGCAAAGAGATTAAAAAATGACATCTTTTGTTGAAGCCTCAAAACAGACCCTAAGTCTGATTCTCTGGGCTTCAAGAAGAGCTCAATGACAATGGCGTTCATCTGCTGACGAGGATCTTCTGCTACTGTTTTCAGAAACCAGGCCAGCATAAGAGGGACTGTCTTAAGAGACCGCACAAACAATGCCCTGAGTGCCAAGGCTTCCACTACAAGTGAGAGTGCATTATGAGGCAGAAGACCCACAGCTCAAACTCAGCTTCCCAAGTGGTCCATTAGGGCAAAAGAACCATGGACTTGCCTCCTACATCTGGCAAGACTGTTATTTATAACTCTCATCTTCAGGGAGGTGCCCTGAGTGAAAACAAGCAAAAAAACAAACAAAAACATAGTCTATTGGTTGACACTGGCACAGGTCTCTTTGTCCTTCTCCAACCCCCACTTCTCTTCTGGTCATCGAAACTTAATAGAACCAGACTTCACAAGAAATCTTGCTTTAGTCGTAACTGAGATACCACAATATATATTCATATTGCTTATTAATCAAAATGATACTGAGACTGATGTTTTACAAATGTAATGGATACTGTTCACGAATAATATTTAAAAATATATTTCACTACTTGAAACAGATTAGTAAAGTGGTATTTCTATACAATCGAGTATTACTCAGCTATAAAGAATGACAAACTTGAAGCATTTATATTAAGCTCGATGCCACCTGAACATATACTCATTAGTGACATAAACCAGACACACATGTGTAAATATCATATGGTCTCCCTAGTATAAGAAATAAAAAGAAGAAATACAAATAGAAAGATATAACAACTAAAAAGAATTTAGTCAGATAGGGTAAACAGAACTGCATATGTCTCAGGGTAATAATCAGCTTCTCTTCTGGATGATTAACAACTTAAGATTGCAGATCACAAATTGGAGAAATGGAAGGGCTAAAAGTTCAGCCAACATTTTGGGCCTAGCCTTTCAAGGTCAGTGAAAACTCAGAACATAGGAGATTCTGTACTGTAACATCATGGAACTCAGTTGTGCTGCAAATTTTCTGATTAAGAGGAATGGAGCCACAGAGGAATGTGATGATCTACAGTGTGCCTAAGGAGAGTCACATGAAGAGAAAACTTTCTTTCAGAGAGAAAACTGGTCAAGCAATGGCTGTGACTCATCCACTTGGCTAACACTGACAAAGAATCTACAGAGTGAGCCACAGGGTTACAGGATAAAACCTGTTGGGAATTGAGTGATCTCATGAAATACAAAAGTTACATTTTTAAAAATATAGGCCTTGATTTATTTCAGTCTTAAAAATCCAGCAGAAATGTATAAAAATGAGGTATATAAAATAAGGCCATAATAAAAAGCTGAGCTGTAAATGGCTCTAGTCAACAACCTATTCGGATAACTCACTATTATTGGGGACTGCTGGACTGTGTTGGATTGTTTCACGGAATTCAAGCACCTATAATAATTGAATGACAATAGAATACCCATCTTTGACAGGACTGAACAAGAAGAAAAGGTGGATACAAAGGAAGAAGAATTTTGTGTTTGTATAAACAGTACAATTAGGATAAATATGCGATACTTTTGCATAATTCTATAAGAAAAAAGGTTTGCACTAATAGTGTTTCTTTTTTTTTTTTTTTTTTGGAGGAAAAAACTTTATTGGATAGAAAAGCTTCTGTCAGAGAGGGACAGAAGAGGGGCCCTGAGTGGGTTGCCCGCACTAAGAGTGTTTCAACAGGGTATCCTGTCAGCTTCTGGTACTATGGATAACCAATAAGAAGATAACAATGTAAAAAGTATTAATTATTGAAACTGTACTATAATTCAGCTTTGAAAATAAAAGGTAGGTATATAACTACATTCTCTTAATTCATTGAATAGAGGCATCTGCTCCAATAATGTTTGTAGATAGGGTATTGTGTATGCACCTTGTGCAACAAAAAGCCACCACAAAAACAATGTGCAATCTATAAATTGTTGAATCTGTCCTTCTAATTTGATTTGAAACTGTCTCATTGTTACTTGTACTTCAATAAAATAAAATAAATGTAAAAAAATTAAAAGGAAACAAATTAGCCAAGGACAGATAAAATCCTGTCAGCATAAAAATCATTCCAAACATCCTGCCTACACAGTGTCCAATAACTTTGGTCCTATAGATAGATCCCGGCCTTGAATTGCGCCTTAAAACTGAGCCACAGCATTAAAAGGGGGAAATCCCTTAACAGTGCCCCTTGTTCATAATGGTGGCCATATCCAAAACATTGAATGGGACATTAGTTTAATCTGATTGAATGCTGAGTATTTCATGATTCAATGTAAGTCTAGTTGATTTCTAATATAACACAGCTATTTTGTGCTGAGAGTTAATACAGGTGTGACCTCTTTTTAATTAAAGTTAGAGGGACTTATAGCACAGTGTCAGATTCCATGAATAAAGGGGTCTAAAAAGCAGTGTGTGAGCTCAAATGCTAATGCTTTGATTATACATGTTATAATTTCTCAAAAAAATTGTTCTTTAGAAGTAACAAAACCCAGGTAATCATACGGGTAAAATCTATACTGAATATGCTTGATTACTTTCACTGGGCTCTATCAGATTTTGTCTACAGAGACATAGTAAGGCCTTACCTGTCTACCTCATAGAGCCCAGGTGAGTGAAGCCTTCTCAGGATCATTACACTCATGCTCTTAGGCAAGATGCTTCCTCTAAATGTACTATAGGGGAAGTCGTCTTCACATTGCTTGGGCAGGGCTGCTTGTAGGAAGTTTTAAAACCAAAAGTTATATGTTGCTCAGTGGACCCCAGGAATCTCACACAAGCTACAGAAGTTAAAATGGTTTGAAGAAATGAATTGGTCTCATTTGAAGTGCTTCATAGTGTAAAAGACACAAAATAGAATTAATACTTTTTATTTTTCCATAATTTATTGAAGAACAAATATCAATGAGACAGTTTCAAATCAAATTATTAGGACAGGTTTAATAATTAACTCCTTGCATATTGTTTTCTTAGTGGTTATTTGTTGTACAAGGTGAAGACATGGTATTCTATTTACAAACACTATTAGCGCAGATCCCTCTATTCATTGATTAAGAGAATGTAACCGCATACCTATCTTTTTTAAAGCTGAATTATAGTAGTTTCAATAATTAATATTTTTACACTGTTATCTTCCTAGGGGTTATCCATATTACAAGAAGCAGAAAGGATAACCTATCCAAACACTATTAGTGCAAATCTTTCTTCTCATAGAATTAAGCAAAGTACTGCATATTTATCCTAACTGTACTGTTTATAAAAACACAGTATGATTCTTCCTTTGTATCCCTTTTTTTGTTTAGTCCTGTAAAAGATTAGCATTCCATTTTCATTCAATTATTATAGGTGCCTGAACTCAAGGAAAAAATGCAACACAGTCCAACAGTCCCGAATAATAGTGGGCTATCGGGAAAAGTTGTTGACTAGAGCCACTTAGAGCTCAGCATATTATTATGGCTTTATTTTATATACCTCATTTTTATATTTTTTTGCTGGATATTTAGGACCAAGATAAAGCAAGTCCTATGTAACAAGAATTATAGTTTTTGTATCTGATTAAGGTCAGTCAAATCCACTCAGGATATATCCTGAGACCTTGTATGACAGTTTGTAGATCCTTTGTCAGTGTCAGACATGAGGATCAGTCACAGTCATTGCTTGACCAGTTTGCTCTCTGTGAAAGGCTGAGAGAATGTTTTATCTCCATGTGATGCTACATAATCATACTATAGATCACCTATCTCATTCCTCTGTGGCTGCAAAATCTCCTTGATCAGAAAATTTGGGACACACCTGAGTTGCATGTGCACTAAAAGTTCTCCTATGTCTGAGTCTTCACTGACCTTGAAAGGCCAAGATGAAAGCCAAGATGTTGACTGATCTTGAGACCCTTCCATTTCTCCAAATTTTGATCTTCAAAATTAGGTAGTTAACCATCCAGAACAGAAGATCCTCATTACCCTGCAGCATATGCTGTTCAGTTTGCCCTATCTATCTAAACTCCTTCTAGTTGTTGTTACACGTTTCTATTTGTATTTATTATTTTATTTCTTATACTAGGGAGACTATACGATATTTTCACATGTGTATCTGGTTTATTTCTTTCATGAGTATATGTTCACGTGCCATCCATTTAAATATGAAGACTTCAAGTTTATCATTCTTTATAGCTGAGTAATACTGCATTATATAAAAATACCACATCTTTTTCAACCATTCCGCATGTGATGGGCATCTTGGTTGTTTCCAAGATTTTGCTATCACAAATTGTGCTGCTATGAACATAGGTACACATATATCACTATGATATATTTTCAGGTCCTCTGGGAAACTTCCCAGGAGAGGGATAACAGGCTTGTATGGGATTTCCGGTCCTACTCTTTTGAGGAGTCCCCACACTGACCTCCACAATGGTTGTACCAGTCTACATTCCCACCAGCAGTGGAGACGTGTTCCCTTTTACCCACAACCTCTCCAACATTTGTTGTTGGTTGATTTCCTTATGATAGCCATTCTTTCTAGAGTGAGATGGTATCTCAGTGTTGTTTTAACTTCCATTTTAAGGGTGGCTAGTGATGTGGAGCATTTTTCAATATATTTATTTTCTTCCTTGACTTTGTCCCCTGACAAGTGTGTATTCATCTCAGATGCCCATTTCTGGACCGCGTCTTTAAATTTGAGGGCCCTAATGTATCTTAGTTCTTTGTATATTCTAGAGAACCAACCTTTACCTGAGTGCTTATTAGTTAAGATTTTTTCAAAATTTGTGGGTTACCTTTTCACTTTGATGATAATTTGCCCCCTGAAAACTTCTCAGTAAGAGTTGGTCCCAGTTGTTAATTATTTCAAGTGTTTCCCATGCTAATACATGTTTGTTCAAGAACTCTTTGCCAACCACTAAGTATTCAAGAGTTCCTCCTACTTTCTCTTCCAGGATATTGAGAAATTCAAAAATATCTAAAATGTAATGAAAATTCAACCTTAATTTATAATTTTTGGGACATGATGAAAAAAGTTCTCAGAGGGAAAATCATAGCTATTAGGAAAGCAAAATGGGAAAAAATCAACACTCTAAGATGCACCTCTGACATCTAGAAAAGGAAGAGCAAACCAAAAACACAGCCCAAAGACGGGAAGAAATCATAAAGATAAGAACGTAAGTGAATTCATTTAAGATGAAGAAAACAGTTCAAAGAATTAGTGATCCAAAAAGCTGGTTCCTTGAAAGACTAAACAAAATCGATAAGCCCCTAGCTAACCTCATCAAAAAGAGGAAATAAAAAATTCAAATACAAGCAATCAGGAATAAGAAGAGTGAAATCACCACAGACCCAGTGGAAATTCAAAAGATTATCAATATCTACTAAGGGAATCTTTACACTCACAGAATAGAAGACACAGAAGAAATGGCCAAATTCGTTTGGTAAATTGGTACAAATTACCAAAATTGAATCAAGAAGATAGAACAACTCTCAATAAGCCAATAACAGCCAACAAAATAACAAACATGATAAAAATCGTACCATCAAATAAAAGTCCATGTCCTGATGGATTCACCAGTGAATTCTACAAGAAATTTATAGAAGATGTAATCCCTACACTCCACAAACTTCAATGAAATTGAAAAGGAAGCAGTCCTCCCAAAATCATTTCTGGAGTCAAGTATTAGACTGATTCCAAAACCAGGGACTGACACAACTAAGAAAGAGTACTACAGGCCAATCTCCCTCATGAACATAGATGCAAAAATTCTCAATAAAATACTGGAAAATAGAATACAGCAAATCATCAAGAAGATCATACATCATGACCAGGTAGGCTTCATCCCAAGGATACAAGGATGGTGCAATATTCGAAAATCTATAAATGTAGTACACTATATTAACAGACTGAAATCTAAAAATCACATGCTCATCTCAATTGATGCAGAAAAAGCTTTTTACAAAGTCCAACACACATTCGTGTTCAAACACCTCCACCAAGAAGCTACTAAAATTGATAGACAAGTTCAGTAGCTTAGTAGGATACAGTGTCAGTATTCAAAAGTCAATAGCATTCCTCTACACAGATAACAAACACACTGAAAGGGAAACAATATAAACAATACCTTTTACAATAGCACCACGGAAAATAAAATACCTTGGAATTCACTTAACCAAGGAAGTCAAAGATCTTTTCATGGAAAATTACAGTACCCTAAGAAAAGAGATCACAGGGGATTTCAGGAAATGGAAAGATATTCTCTGCTCCTGTATAGGAAGAACCAACAGTATGAAGATGACCATACTCCCAAAGCTGTTGTACAGATTTAACACAATCTCTGTCAAACTGCTACCAGCAATCCTCCCAGACCTAGAGAAATCGTTCCTAAAATGTATTTGGATCCAGAAAAGACCTGGAATACCAAAGACAATCCTGGCCAACAAAGACAAGGCAGGAGGCATCACAATTCCTGACCTGAAATTATACTACAAAGCTACTGTGATAAAATCAACATGGTATTGGCAAAGAAATAGATCTGCGGATTAATGGAATTGAATAGAAGATGCAGAGGCCTCTATGAACACTCAGCCACCTGATATTCGACAAAGGGTCCAAACACACTTACTGGAAGAAAGATAGCCTCTTTAACAAATGGTTTTGGGAAAACGGGCTTTCTACATGCCAAAATCTAAAACTTGACCCAGGTTTATCACCATGCACTAAGCTAAATTCAAAATGGATTAAAGATTTAAACATTGAAACACAAAACCCATTTGAATTTAACATTTACCTAACTAAAATTAGGGACACTAAAATGGGTAGTGATATTTCCAGTTGACAGACTTTTTCAACTAGTGGGTTTGTATTTTAGACAGTAACAGCAAACGTGTCTGTGCAACTAAGCAGACATTAAATTGAAATTTGTATTTAAGCTATCTCCACTAAATTCTAACCCCTTCTGCTTGATGCATCTGTGGTCTTCCAGGCAGACTCCTTCTCCTAGTTACCTGTTGCTCCCTTTGTAGATCTAGAGTAAAAACGTGAGGACACTTTCATAGATCTGAGTCTAGGAAATTGTCTCAAGTTTCAGTTTCTTGATCTACCAACTTTGAACTTTTCCAGTTTTCCCACTTTTTGGTTTGGCTGCTGTCCTGAGCTTCTTCTTGGTGGAGCTCCTAGAGAGAAACCTCCTGTGTCACTGTGGTAAGATGTTCAGCTCCTATAAAGCTGGTTTGGTCTGGCTCCTATCCTCTCTGCAAGGAGTTCTGTTGTAAGGTTACACAGATGGGCTGTTGCAGGGCTTTGGGGTCTTGTTGGAGAGGGTTCTTGGGAACAGTGAGCAGGAGTAGGCAGGTGGACCCACACATATGCCAGGCCTGGGTTTAGGCTAGGCAGCAGTTTTAGGCGCAAGAAGTAGATGGAAGTTCTCACATTCCCTCGGGGCCTGGAGTCTGGCTAGAAAGTGGTCTTGGGTGTGGCGAGCAAGCAGGTGGATCTACACACATGGCAGACCTGGGGTTTGGCTGGAGAGATCCTGTATATCTCTTTGAATCTGCTTCATGCATTTTATTTATTTCCTATATTGTTCATTCAAGGATTCCAAAATTTTTATTTTTGCCTCTATTTTTATCACTGTCTTCTTTACAATCACTTAGTAATTATTTCATTATAGTTGTCATTTCCTTTTTTACTTCATCGATTATTTCTGGTCGATTTCTAATATACCTTTCTGCAGTTGTTTCTTTACTTCAGACACTATTAGTTCAGGGATTTCAGTTGTATATAACTGTCTTCTGAGATTTGATGTAGAGCTTTGGTGCAGTTATTACCTTAGTATGTACCTATATTAATACTCAGGAGAGATTATGCGGTTAAGTCAGTTATAGTTTTGTATTTACAGAACTACAATTAGCAACACTAGTAATGTGTAATGATATTTAGCAGTTGACAAACTTTTGTCTAGCATTTGTACCTTTTAGTACCTAAGAACAAACATTCTGTTTGTAAGGGTAAGCAGATATTAGATTTGGAATTTGTACCTATATTCGTTCCCCCAAATTCTGTCTGATCACCTCTCCTTTTGTACCTGTAGTCATCCAAGCAGACTATTTCATCCAGGTTACCTATCGCCCCTTCTCTTAATCAAGAGAGAAAAAGAGAGGATGCTCTCATAGATCTGGGCCTGGCAAAGTGTCTCAGCTTACTGGGTCCAGATCTACCAAGTTGAACTTGTCCAGGTGTCCCTGGCTTGGGACTGGCTGTTGTGCTCCACTTCTTTCTGCTGCAGAGCATGGAAGTGAACACGCTGTGCCCCTCTGGTAAGATGTTCTGCTCCTGGATTGGTTAGGTGGGTCTCACCCCTTGCCTCTTTGCAAGGAGCTCTGCTGCAAGGATCCACACCAGGCCTGTTTGATGCAGGAGGTTCTGGAAAGGGTGAGGAGGATCTCACACACACAAGGCCTGGGGGTTAGGTAGTGTGGACCTGGGTTGAATTAGAAATTCCCTTAGCAGAGGTTTCACTGTAAGAAATTTATTATCATGACACTTTTTCATTACAGGACATAGTCTGACAGTATGTGGGGTGAAAATGATATTGATTATATTCTGTTTGCGAGGAAGAATGTAACTGAATCTAGATCCTAAAGAGATCAAAATGTATTGATATGTGTCAAAAGTAAAACTAAAAGAATTTGTGAGAAAACCAGATAGAGGTGAAGTTAGGATAATTCCATGGTTTAAGATTGTTTTTGAAACTTTTCTCTTTAAGTGGTGGGATAACATAGATCACTTGAGTCGGTTTGTGAACCCTAAGAAAATACAAAGAATGTGAAGGTATAGATAACTAGTAATGTCCATACCTACTGAATTAGAACTTTTTTTTGTTTGTTTTGAACTCCTTCTTGGGACTTTACTATGATGCATTGATAGTTTTACAGCCAGAATTTATGCGATAAAACAATTGACTTACAATTTTGCATTATATACTCCACATATTTGTACTGGTTGTTTATAAGAGACTGATAAAAAAAAGAGAGACTGGTAAAAATAAAGAACAAATAAATATGTAACCTTTCCAAACACCTGGTTATGACAAACTTGAGAAAAATAGGTAAAACTCTTCACTTTTTCAAAGTACTTGTGCTTTGTATATCAACAAATTCATATCATAGTCCAGATAAATATATAGAAAATTCTGTTCAGATACTTCAGAAGAGTGCTAGTAGATTAAATTCGTATAGCAGGTTCAAGGAAAATTAAATGATTTAACAGTTATCTTTCAGTAACTGTGCAGGGTTTGTTTAGGATTCTTTTCTTTCTTTCTTTCTTTTTTCTTTCTTTCTTTCCTTCTTTCTTTCTTTCTTTCTTTCTTTCTTTCTTTCTTTCTTTCTTTCTTTCTTCCTTCCTTCCTTCCTTCCTTCCTTCCTTCCTTCCTTTCTGCCTTCCTTCCTTTTGTGTTTTGCAGAAGGGTTCTACGGGTTGTTCAGGATCTCACTACTAGATTGCACTCGTAGTGATCCTCCTGTTTACAGCCTCCCAAGAGCTGAGATTACAGGCACACGCCACAATGCCCAGTCTCAGTTGCCCCAGGCTGCCATGCCTCCCCTAGTGTCAGTGCTCCCCAGGGGCGGGGCAGGCATGGCAGGCCCAGGAATGGAACACCCATCCCCTGCACCTCTGTGGCTCCATAATCGCGTTGTTCAGAAAATTTGGAGCTCAACTGAGATTCATGATGTTGCAGTACAGGTTGTCCTATGTCCTGAGTCTTTGCTGACCTTGAAAGGCTAGGGCCAAAATGTTGGCTGGCCTTGTGCCTCTTCTATTTCTCCAACTCTGACTTGTAATCTTAGGTTGTTAACCATCCAGAAGAAAAGATGATTAGTATCCTGCAGCATATACCATTCACTTTACCCTATCTGACTCAATTGTTTTTAGTTGTTGCTGTACATTTCTATTTGTATTTCTTCTTTTCACTTCTTATACTAGGGAGATATTTGCACATGTGTGTCTGGTTTATTTCACTGATGAGTATATGTTCAAGTGGCATCCACTTCAGTATAAATGCTTCTAACATATCATTCTTAATAGCTGAGTAATACTCCATTATATAGAAATACCACATCTTATTCAACCATTCCTCATGTGATGGGCGCTTTAATCCATTGAGCTATTTGGCCAACCCTAGGGTTCTTTTCATACTAGGATTTACAGATACTACAGTTCCGTAAATATAGTAAAATGATGTTATATATGCATATAACATATAACCTATGCACATCTTTCTGTATCCCATAAAATGTATATTACTTATAACAACAAATCCTATTATATGTCATGAAATGGTTACATGTGCAGCTTAGGAAATCTTAATAAGAAGCCTGAACATATTCAGTACAGACGCTTTGCCTTTTTAGATAATTTTCAATCCATGGTTGGATGCTTTGTACCCACAGATAAAAAGCCAAATATAAATCTGATTTCTATGATTCTATATTGATTTTGTGGTTTAAACATTTTGAAAGTTATCATTTTGTTAATTAAAGTCAATCCTTTGGTAATGTTATCAGTTCAATTGAATCTTTTTAATAAAATTATCCAGTTAGAAAAATCTGTTTTCAGAATTATAGTGGACAGAGTGGGTATTCATGAAATGGGAATGAAGTTCTACCTTTTCAGCATTATCCATTGGCATAATTGGCATTTGGTATATGTCATTCTTTGATGTGGGATAAGTGAGCAGTAGCATCTCTGCACTCTACCCAGTAAGTGCCATGTCATACCCTTTTGCCATGGCAACCAGAATTGTATCAGATAGCAACATATGTCCCCTAGTTTGCAGAGTCTCCACTGGTTAAGAACTCTTAGAAACTATGAAGACTTTTGCTGGGAGATAATAAAAAAGAACTGATACTCATGTTGAATAAATTTTCATTATTGCATGCTGATTAATGTATTTTTTAAAACTTGTCATAGATTCTCAAATTTGAAATTTTAAGGTAGTTTTATTACCCTTAAACACTGTAATAACAGAATGATAAAACAAAACTAACTGCTTGATAAATTTATGTCTTCTTAACACTAGACAGTTAATTTATAAATGCAGAGGAGACCCTGGTATTTATTTTATTGGAAAATAAAAAAATATTATTAGATTAAAACAAAGCAATAGTGTCAGAAACCTTTCCAATTTTTATATAGAAATAAATATACTAATGAGCGACTCACATAAAACTCCAAATAGTTATCAATGGAACAGATCCCCTCTATACTACATTATACTCAAAGCACTAAAAGTTTATCAGAAGGAGAAAAATTCTCAAAATGTTGTCAGTGAAAGGCAACAAAATCACATATAAAGGTGACTCCATTTTTTAGACCTCATTTCTCAACCAAAATCTGAAAGTCCAGGAGGGTTTTAAGTGAGATGTTTGTTACAAAATCCGAAAGATAGCAAATTCCAACCCAAATTTATGTATCCTGAAAAAATTTCCTTCAAAACTAATGGAAAAATAATATATTTACTTGACAAAGAGCACATTAAGAAATTCATGATGATTACAAAACATGAATATTCTCAATTTCCCAAATAGAAAGATACAAATTGTAAGAATGAATTTAAAGAAAAAAAACCAGTGATATGCAGCAGTTTTAATGGTGGGGGCCTGAATAATCCTCTGTCACAAATGAACTGATGAACTAGATGAAATGATCAACAAAGAAATATCAGAGGTGAAACAACCCTGCAAATGAATGACCTTAACAGATATCTACAGTGTTCTATCCACAACAGAATATATATTGTTCTCAGCAGCAAATGGGACTTTCTCCAAATAGACCACATACTATCATAATGAAACTGTTTAAGTAAATGTAAAAGAATCAAAATTATCCTATGTGTAATAACAGATTACAGTGCAATAAAATTAGAAACAATGGCAAAAGGAAATACAGAAATGATGCAAATATATGGAAATGAAGCAATACATTGTTGACTAATTACAAGATCATAGACAAAGTTAAAGAAGAAATTAGTTCCTACAATAGAACAAAAATTAATGGCAGTAAAACATTTTAATAGTACTCTATAGGACGCAATGAAAACAGTCCTAAGAGAAGTTTATGTGGTGAATTTTCACATAATAAAAATAGAGCACTCTCAATTAAGTAATACAATGATGTCCCTCTAATTATTAGAGAAAGAACAATCCTATTCTAAAACCAGTACCAGGAAGGACATCATAAAAATCAACATGGAAATTAATAAAGTTGAACCAAAAATGCAGACAAAGAATCAATGAATTGAACAATTGTTTCTTTGTAAGAATATAAAAAATGAACAAACTCTTACCAATCTTACCAAATACATGCAAGTAGAAATGAAAAAAAGGGAAAAATGCAATGAAAAAAATAAAACAGTAGATTCTACTAAATTTAGATCAATAGGTCTTTTGAGAAACTACATTAACAATATGGAAAATTGAAAAGAAATGAACATCTTTACATATACAGGAACTGCCAAACATTAACCAAGGATATATAAAAATCCTTAATAATCCAATCATTTAACAAAATTGAAGAAGTAGAGAAGTAAAACTATAGAATCAACTATGAAAAACCTAGCTTCCAACAAATTCACTGCCAAATTCCACACGGACTTTAAGCATGGTATAATACTACCATTCTTGAAACGTTTTAATGAAATCAAAAGGAAAGCAATACTCCTGAAATTAATACCAGAGGGGCTGGTGTTACTCTAATTTTAAGACTAGGAATAGACCCATCAAAAAAAAAGAAACAATCTTTCTAATGATTGTAAACATAAAACTACTAAAAAAAGATACTGGTAAAAAATGCAGGAAATTATCAAAAAGAACATATATCATGACCAAGTATGATTTACTTAAAGGGTGTAGAAATGGTTGAACATATGCAAATCAATAAATGTAATACACTACCTACAGAGAGTCAAGAACAAAAATTAGTATATCATCCAAATACCTATAGATAAAATATTTGACAAAATCCAACCTTCCTTCATGATAAAAACTCTGAAAAATTAGAAATATAAAGTGTTTATCTCAATACAATGAAAATAATCTACAATAAACCAATGGTCACCATCATTCAGAAGTTGAAACCTTCTTTCTAAACCGAGGAACATGTCGCGACTGTCTGCTGTTACCACTCCTGTTCAATATAGTTTTTGAAATTCTCAACAGAGCAATTAGAAAACAGAAAGGGAAAATAAACCCGGTTCTGATAAAAAAAGGACAGGAGGGCCAGGATGTTGCTCAGTGACACAGCATTGTGTGACAAGCCTGAGGCCCTGAGTTTGATTCCCATACCAAAAGAAAAAAGAAAGCAAAAGAAATGCATAGGAAGGGAAAAATCAAATTATATTTCCAGATGACATGTTCTCTACATAAAGAATCTAAAAACACCACAAAAGTCTCCTATACTTAATAACCAAGTTTAGTAGCATTTACAGATACAAAGTTAATACTTAAAAATCAATAGCATTCCTATAGATTAATAATAAACTCACTGAGAGACAAATTTCTTTATACTTTTCCTAATGTAATCTTCTAAAATAAAATGCTTAGGTATTATCCTAACCAATAAGTGAAAGATCTCTACAACAAAAAATTACACTACTCTTGAAAAACTAATCAAAGCCAAACACTAGAAAATGCAAACATATCCTCTGTCTGGATAGACAGAAATAACAGTAAAAATGGCCATACTTCTAAAATCTTAAATTAGAGAGATCCAACTTAATTAACAGAGTTATACATAATTAATACAATCCCAATTAAAATAACAATAGAATTATTTAAGCAATGAGAGAAAACAATCCTAAAATTACTATGACCCAGAATATGCCTAGGCTAGCAAATAAAATTCCTGACAACAAGGGCAAGGTAAAGGGCATCACAATTCCACAGTTCAAGCTGTACTTCAAGGATATAGTGTGAGGACAAGCATATCATTGTCAAAATAGTAAAGATTTATGGATAAGTGAAAGAGCATAAAGGATCCAGAAACAACTCTAGGCATATTCAACTACCATGTCTTTGCCAAAGGCCTAAATATATTTGCAGGTAGAAAAGAAAAAAAACCTCTTTAATAAATGATGCTGGAAAAACTGGTTATTTGCATGCTAAATATTGATCCTAGAACTACATCTCTGACCACACACTGAAGTAAGATTAAACTTTTAAAAGTGAGAAAACCCGGTGGAAGACAAAATAAGTAAAATTACTGAAGATTTGGGCTTAGGCAGACTGTCTGAATCCTCGTTGCACAAGAAATTATACAAAGAGTCAATAAGTTAAGATCTTATCAAATTAACCTGCAAAGCAACAGAAAAAATGAACAAAGTGAAAAAAAATAGCCTATAGGATGGAAAAATTTTATCAACTATTCCTCAAGATAAGAAGTAGTATTTAGAATATATAAAAATTTTAAAAATTAGATCTAATTTAAGATTTCAGTAAATAAACGAGCATCTGGAATGAACAGATATTATAAGTTGAAGTACTAACAGACAATAGAACATAAAAATATTCAACATCTCTTCTCATTCAAGAAATTTGAATTAAAGTAATACTAGCATTCTTTTTTACTCTAGAAAGAATGGATGTCACCAAGAAATCAACTAATGAGAGCGGGAGAGGTTTCAGGGAAAAAAGAAACACTTCTTTATTGTTGGTGGACATATAAACTGGTATAAACCCTACTGAAATTGACAGATGAATGGATAAAGAAAATGTGATATCTACCCGGTGGAATAATACTCTGCTATAAAGAAAGATAGTGTACAGTCCCTGTAGGAAAATGGATGAACATTTAGCATTTTATTTTAGATGATTCCATTGTGAAAGGTATGAAAGAAAT
The DNA here is from genome assembly GCA_004027165.1 of Ctenomys sociabilis. Lineage (NCBI taxonomy): Eukaryota > Metazoa > Chordata > Mammalia > Rodentia > Ctenomyidae > Ctenomys > Ctenomys sociabilis. The sequence continues at coordinate 24,505 of PVKA01002352.1, forward strand.
TTGCTCTCTGTGAGTTTATTATTAACCTACAAGAATACTACTGATCTTCATAGTGATTTTCAAGTATTAACTTTGTATCCCTAATTGCTACGCAACTTGGTTATTAACCATAGGAGATCTTTGTGGTGTTTTTAGGTCCTCTATGAAGAGAATCAAGTCATCTGAAAACATTTGATTTTTTCCTTCCTATAAATTTCTTTTTCTTTCTTAAATGTGGCATAGTTTCTCATTTATGAGAAATTCAATATGTAAATAAAGTACAAAAGAAAGGCAGATGATAGCAACAGAAGCCAATTCAAATATTGGTTACACAGCAGAAGAGGAGTTCAGCATCATACAAGCATGTACAAGAGAAGTTTTCTCCATTTTTTCAAGAAAGGGGCAAGGTTAGACTGGTAAAATTTTGACTTTAATGTAAATAGAAAAACAGAACTTATAATTTTTTGTTTTTTATATATGTGTATTTTTTTTCTCCTTTATCTGCTATGGATATGAGAGGTGTTCGTGTATCTAAGTGTTAAATAAGAACTAATTTCAGTACTGCTTTAATTTATATGGTATCCTTCATGGTCAGTAAGACTAATTCTTACCAAATCTGTGTAAGGAAAATTAAATTATAAGTTTTTATTAGCATATTAATTAGTGTGAACCTTTTAGCATTTTGCAATGTCAAATAGTGTTTTCTTCTTTGATTTTTCTTTTTCCCTCCACCCAAAATAATCTCTCACATCTCTCCTTCCCTTGCATACACTTCAAATATAAAATAATCTAAAAGTCCTATCTGTTTTCAATGTTGTTGTTTTCTCTTTATACTTCTTTCTCTCTTTCTTAGTGGTCTTCTTTATTTTTCTTCATTTCTTCTTCCCTCTTCCTCCCCATCCTACATAATTTGAGTACATTTTCTTTTTAAGTTGTTGAAAAAAGTATAATATTATTAGTATAAGTAGCAAGTTATATGATCTATATACAGTTGGTTATGCAAATAATGATACAACCAATAGTTTTTCTTTCATAAGAAATTACTTTGATAATTAATATTCCATAATTTAGAGAATCTTGATAAAACAAAGAAATTTCTGGACAAATATGATTTAACATAGTAAACCATGACGATATTAAATCCTTGACTAGAACAATAACAGGCAATGAAATTGAGGCAATAACAGAAACACTATAAACTAAGAGAAGCAAAGACCTGATGGATTTACCACTAAATGTTAGCAGAACTGTATTAAAAACTAGTGTGAGCACTTTTTGAAAACTTCCATGAATTTGAAAGGAATAGACACTGAAAACTCATTCTTCAACCTAGCATTTCACTAATAACAAAATAAGACATGTACTCTACAAAAAATTAATCTACTTGGAAATTTTCTTAATGAATATAGCTACAAAAATCTTTAATAAGATACTTTCAAAGGGAATTTTACAAATCATTAAAACTGCAGCAAAATGAAAATATGCATCAGCAGCATGTTGGCTTTATCCCAGAGATGCAAGGATAATTCAACATCCATAAATCATAAATGTAATATACCAGTTACATATAAATACAGGCAAAAATCACTTGATTTCTGTAAATGTAGAAAAAAAGCCTTTAACAAAATTCAACATCCATTTATGACAAAAATAGGCATAGAAGGATCTTACCTCAATCCGATAAAAGCTGTTTATGACATACACACTTCCAAAACCACACTAAATGGAGATAAGTAAAAGTATTCGCTCTAAAATCTGGAGCATAGAAAGAATGTTCACTCTTACCACTCCTGTACAATATAATGTTTGGAAATTTAGCCAGAGAAATAAGAAAAGAAAAATAAGAGAAAGAAATAAAAGGATATAATTAGGAGCAGGCTAAGTTAAACTATTTTTATTTGTGATGGCATGATCCTCTAGAAAGAAAATATAGAAAGCTCCATCAGAAGACTCTTAGAAGTAACAAATTTATGTTTCGTACAAAATAAAAACAAAGTTGGACTTCCTCCCACCCCAGCCAGCTGCCAGGCCCCGCAGCAGGAACTTCCTTCCTCCAGCCAGCAGTCAGGCCTGGTGTGCAACAGAGAAGTGGAACTCCTGGCACAGTGACCAAGAGTGAAAAACATCCAGCTAATCCAGGAGCAGAAAAGCTTTCCAGTAAGCCACAGCAGGGTCACTACCATAGCCTGCAATAGGAAGAAGCCAAATACAGAAGCCCGATCCAAGCAAGGCCCATCTGAACGAGATCAGACTGGGAAGATTTGGACCTGGTAAGCTGAGATGCACTGCTAGACCTGGATCTATGAGAGCATCCTTGCATCCTCTCTCTCTCTCTCTCTCTCTCTCTCTCTCTCTCTCTCTCTCTCTCTCTCTCTCTCTCTCTGGCAACAGGTAACCAAGGTGAAAGTTTTCCAGGAAATCTCCAGGTACATCAAGGGGAGGTTATCAGACAGATCTCAGGGGAGATAATTTAAATAGAAATTCCCAATTTTATACCTGCTTAGCTATACAGGCATGATATTGGCTCTTAGAGTCTAAAATACACACCCATGAATTACAAAAGATGTCAAGCGTTAAATCTCACTATGTATATTTGTGATACTAACTCTAGTACCATAAATACAAAACTGGAACAGCCTTAACGACATAATCTGCCTTGGGAGATATTATAAGGAGCTAAGATAACTAGAACACCAAGCATCTACACCAAAGGCCAGAGGACAGTGCTACAAAAAATGGAGCAAGACACAGTCTCAGGACATGAGACAAGCCAGAACAAATGCAGGAGAAAGCAGGATTGAAGAAATTGGAAGCCACATAACAGAAATCACTGAAATAATAGCGTCTGAAATAAAGTAACAAATACAAAAAGCTATAGAGGATATCAGATCAAAAATAATGGCCAAACTAAAAAAAAAATGATAAATATAGTGAAATAATTACTAAGGGCTTCTAAATACACACTGATAATAATCGAGGAGAACAGAAAAATGATGGAAACTTGAAGGAAAAATACGGGAAAGAAATAGAATGCATGAAGCCAATTCAAAGAGATGTACAGAAAATTAAAATATCAATCACAAGCTGGTAAAACCATTTGAATAAAAATGAAGGTAGAGTTTCAGACCTTTCAGACATAATAGAAGGTAGTGGAAAAATAAGAAAAATTCTTTTAAAAAACAAGGGTACATGAAAAATAATTCAACATCTGCAGGATGAAAGTAAGATTAATAGACATCAATGAAAAAGAAGGAGCAATACAAACGATATAAAAGTGTGGGTAGAAATAATAGTAGAAAACTTACCAAATATGGGGAAACAATTTAACATTTAGGTAAAAAAGCATACAGAAATCCAAATAACATCAACCCAATTGAAAACATAACCCCACACATAAAAATCAAAATCCCAGAGATGCAGCGCAAGAACAATATATTAAAAGATGCTAGAGAAAACAAACATCACATTTACAGGAAAAACGATCAGAATGAAGACAGATTCCGCTTCATGAACTGTCAAATCAAGAAGAACATAAAACAAAGCACTTAAAGTTCTCCATAAAAACAAATCCTGCAAAACTCTTTTTGCACTTTCATGGAAAACTGAAATACTTCCATGACAAAGAACAACTAAAGAACTTCATGGTGACAAAGTCATCCCTACACAGGCTACTGAAAGAAATTCTACAAAGAAGGCCACTTTACACTATCTAGGGGAGAAATTTAACAGAAAGAAGTAAAACTCATAAATTTCTACACGTCAAACATTGGCGCACCCAGCTATATAAGACAAATCTCAATGGACACAAAAATATAATATCCAATACCATATCTTAACAGGAGACCTTAACAACCCAATCTCAAAAAGATAGGTCAAGTGGACAAGAAATTATCAAAGAAGTAGGAGAACTGAACCAGAGCTTAGAAGAAATGGACTTAGTGGACGTATGCAGTGTTCCACCCAACCACAGATGAATACACATTTTTTCAGCTAAACATGCAGCATTTTCTAAAATAGACCACATACTAGTCCAGAGGTCATGCTTACGTTTTTTGGAAGAAAATAGATATCCCATGCATGTTATCTGACCATAGTGCAATGAAACTGAAAATAAATGAAAAAAGAAACCAGGAAAATCCCACAAACACTGAAGAACACCTTACTCAGCAATCAATGAGTCACAGATGAAATTAAAAAATAAATTCAACAACATCTACAATTCAATGAAATGTAAAGCACAACTTATTCGAATTGATGGGATGCAATGAACCAGTGCTCAGAAGGAAATTTATAGCTGTGAACTCACATATTAGGAAAACAGAACTGGAACATACAAACACTCTAATGTTGAACCTCCAGCATCTAGAAATGGAAGAGCAAATGAAACCTAGAGCCCAAAGACAGGAAGAAACCATAAAGATTAGAGCAGAAATTAATTCAACTAAGACCAAGAAAACAGTTCAAAAAATTAATGAATCAAAAATCTGGTTCTTTGAAAGATTCAATAAAATTGATGAGCCCTGAGCTAACCTCATCAAAAAGAGGAAATAAAAAAATCAAATATAAGCAATAAGGAATGAAAAGTATATAATAATAACACCCCAGTAGAAGTACAGAAGATTATAAATAGCTACTTTGAAAATCTTTACCCGCAGAGTAGAAGACAGAGAAGAATTAGGCAGGTTCCTACAAAGGTACAAATTACCAAAATTGAATCAAGAAGATAGAACAAGGCTCAATAGGCCAATAAGGGTCAATGAGATATGAAACGTAATAAAAAGCCTGCCCACAAAGAAAAGTCCATGCCCTGATGGATTCACAGTTGAATTCTACAAGCAATTTACAGAAGATATAATCCCTACACTCCTCAAACTCTTCAATGAAATTGAAAAGGAAGCAGTCCTCACAAAATCATTTCTGGAGGCAAGTATTATACTGGTTCCAAAACCAGGGAAAGACACAACTAAAAAAGAGCACTATAGGCCAATCTCCCTTATGAACATAGTTGCAAAAATCCTCAACAAAACCCTAGGAAATAGAATACAATACATAATCACAAAGATTATAAACTATGAGCAGGTAGTATTTATCCCCGGGATGCAAGGATTGTTCAATATTCGCAAATCTACAAATGTAATACACTGTGTCAATACAGCGAAATCTAAAATGAACATGATCTTCTCAATTGATGGAAAAAAAGGCTTTTGACATACTCCAACATTCTTTCATGTACAAAGTCCTACAGCAAACTGTAATAGATAGTCTCTACTTCAATCAGATAAAAGCCATCTATGACAACCCAATGGCTAACACAGTCCTAAATAAGAAAAACCTAAAATATTTGCTCAAAGATCAGATGCCAGACAACGATGTTGTCCATGAACCATACTATTCAATATAGTTCTGGTATAATTAGCAAGAGCAATTATACAAGTGAGAGAAATAAAATGAATAATAGGTGAAGAAGAAGTTAAATTATTAGTTTCATATGACATGATAATTTACTCAGAAGACCCAAAAATATCCATGAAAAAGCGACTAGAATTGATACACAAATTCAGTAGCATAGCAGGATGCAAATTCAATACCTAAAAGTGAATAGCATTACTCTATACACATAAGAAATGCATTGAGAGAGAAATTAGAGAAACAACACCTTTTGCAATAGCACCACGGAAAATGAAATAATTTCAATTAATGTAATTAAACAAGTCAAAGATCTTTTCAAGGAAAATTACAGTATTTTCAAAAATGAGATCATAGAGGATTTCAGAAAATGGAAAGATATTTCCTACTCTTGGATAGAAAGAACCAACATTGTGAAGATGGCCATACTCCCAAAATTGTTGAACACATTTAATGTAATCCTTATCAAACTGCCACCAACATACCTCCCAGAATAAGAGAAATCATTCCTAAAATTTATTTGGAAGGTGAGAAAACCTAGAATAACAAAGGCAAGCCTGGGCAACAAAGACAAGGTAGGAGGCATTAAAATTCCTGACTTGAAATTATACTACAAGGATACTGTGATAAAATCAGCATGGTTTTGGGAACGAAATAGACCTGTGGATCAATGGAATAAATTAGACGATGTAGAGGCCTCTAAGAATACACTCAGCCACCTTATCTTTGATAAAGGTGCCAAAATTGCTCACGGGAAGAAAGATAGCCCCTTTAATAAGAGGTGCTGAAAAAACTGGCTCTCCACATGCAAAAATCTAAAATTGACTCATGTCTGTCTCTGTGCACTAAGCTAAGTAAAGATGGATTAAAGATCTAAACATTAAAACAGAAACACTAAATATAGAAGAGAAAGTATGAAGAACTCTTGAAGACATTGGGGTAGATAAAATGTTGAACAATTTTATTTTATGAACAAAAATAAAATTGCATGGGTAATACTTGAAAGAATTTACAACTGGGTCTTCTTAATTAAGAAATTTAAAAAAAAAAAGAAATTTTTGCTCGTTAACAGAAGTCAACAAGAAAGTGAAAAGAGAACTCACAAATTTGAAAAAATTCTTGACTAATAAGTACTCAGAAAAAAGTCTCTAGAATTTATAAGAAACTAAAAAACATTAGGGCTCCAAAATATAAGCACCCATTTCAGAAACTGGCATCCAGGATGAACACATACTTCATGGAGGAAGAAATTTAAAAAGTGAATAAATATATGAAAAAATGCCCCACATCACTAGCCCTCAGTGAAATGCAAATTAAAACAACACTGAGATACCATTTTACCATGGAAAGAGTGGCTATCATAAACAAGTCAACCAACAACAAATGTTGGAGAGGCTGTGTTGAAAAAGGAACCCTTCTACACTGCTGGTGGGAATGTAGTCCGGTACAACCACTATGTAAATCAGTGTGGACACTTCTTAAAAACTAGCCTAGAAATCCCATTCAAACCAGCTATCTGCCTACTGGGTATTTTCCTAGAGGAACTGAAAATTTCATATAATAGTGATATATGTGTGCCTATGTTTATATCAGCACAATTTGTGATAGCCAAATTTTTGGAAACAACCAAGATGCCTGTCTCTTGATTAACAGATGGTCAGTGAGGACTATTGACATAGGAAAAAGTGTATTGTAACATTTAACTCAGTTGTGTCCCAAATTTTCTGACTAGGAAGATTATGGGCCCAGAGAGGAAAGTGATAGATGATATGGAGTGTTACTAAGGAGAGTCACATAGAGAGAAAACTTTATCTCAGGCTTTCACAAAGAAGAAATTAATCTAGCAATGGTGTGACTTATCCACATGGTGACATGGACAATGTATCTACAACCTGCTGTACAGTGTTTCAGAGTAATCATGAGGGCATTTGCCTAACCTGGCCAGATTCAAAGATAACATATCTGACAAAAGTAGACAAATACAGGGGATAAAAATGCAGCAACATTTTGTAACTGTTTATAAAAAATAGTTAAGATAGATACACAACCACTTCTTAATTTGAGAAGAAAAATTTGTACTAAGTGTTTGGAAGTGATATCATGTCTGCATTTTTTACTACTAATAATCACTATGAAGACAACAATATGCAGTTTTTTAATTAGTGAAACTTTCCTAATAGTCAGTTTTGAAACTGTCTCATTTTTATTTCATTCTCAAGGAAATTAATTTATAAAAGATATACTCATAAGTGAAATAAACCAGACCCAAACGTGTAAATATTGTATAGTCTCCCTAATGTGATAAGTCAAAAGAAGAATTAAAAATAGGAGGGGGTAAGACAGTTAAAAAATGAAGCAAGAACTTGAGAATTAAATAATGAAGAGAAGGCAAGGAGAAAAGGTAGGAAACATAGAAAGGCCAAACCATACATTTATGCACAAGATGGTTAAGGAAATGATCCTGAGAATCTTCATTAGGTTTGTGAAACTACTACTTAATTGGTATTATTCTGAGCCTGACTAATTATATGTGCTGATACCTGTGAACTAAGCAACTGTACTGAAGATAGCAATGTATAATAGTAGGGTCATGCTTGGAATGTCTGTCATTCTCGTCTTCTAAATATGTACTCCTTCTAATATCATATCTATTACTACTATATTGTCTATCACATAAGCATTTGTTTAAAAAGTGGGTAATAAAGGAAAATAGTCAAGAAAAAATATGTCATTGTGCTGCTACAATGCTGAATATAGTCAGATTTCAAAATTTCTTTGTAAAAATATGTAATTGGTTATTACTGCTTTTTATTTTTATTTATTTTTTTATTTTATTGAAGGACAAACATCAATGAGACAGATTTAAGATACCTTAACAGGAGGGATTCAATAAATTAATACATTGCAAACTGTTTTCATAATGTTTTGGTATTGTACCAGGTGCATACATAATATTATACTTATATACATTAGTATAGCAGATGTCTCATCAGTAAATTAAGAGAGTGTAGCTGTTTGTGTATCTTATTTTTTATAGCGGAATTACATCAAAGATTCAATAATTAATACTTTCTACCTTGTTATTTTCGTAGTGGTTGTCCATAGTGCTAGAAGCCGACATAATTTCCTGCCCAACCACCATTAGTGAAAATCTTGCCTCTCATAGATTATGTAGAAGCACAGCATATCTATCCCAACTTTACTCTCCATACAGACACATCATGATTCTTCCTTTCTATACCCCTTCCTTTGTCTGCACCTGTCAAAGACGGGCACTTCATTGTAATTAAACCAATTTAGGTGCCTGAACTTGACGACACCATCCAACACAGTCCAGCATTCCACAACAATAGTAAGTTATCTAAAGAAGTTTTCAACCATAGCCATTTACAGCTCACATTATTATTATGGCCCCGCATGTTATACCTCATCTTTATACTTTTCTGCTGAATGGTTAAGACCTAGATAGAGAAAGACCTATATAGCAAAACACGTAGTTTTTATTTCTTATGTGGTCAGTGAAGCCCCCTCAGGGTTTCATCCTGTACCTTATTCTGTAGATCCTTTGTCTATGTCTCATCCATGTGGATGAGTCACGGCCAATGCTTGACCAGTTTGCTCTCTCTGAGAGCCTGAGAGAAAGTTTTCTCTTCATGTGACTCTCCCCAGGCACACTATAGAACTTCAATCTCTTTCCTCTGTGGCTCCATAATCTCCTTGTTCAGAAAATTTGGGGCTCAACTGAGTTTCATGATGTTACAGTACAGGTTCTCCTATGTCCGGAGTCTTTGCTGACCTTGAAAGGCTAGGGCCAAAATATTAGCTGGCCTTGTGGCTCTTCTATTTCTCCTATTTTGATCTGTGACCTTAGGTTGTTAACCATCCAGAAGAAAAGCTGATTAGTACCCTGCAGTATATGCCATTCACTTAGCCCTATCTGACTCAATTGTTTTTAGTTGTTGTACATTTCTATTTGTATTTCTTCTTTGACTTCTTATACTAGGGAGACTATACGCTATTTATGCATACATGTCTGGTTTATTTCACTTATGAGTATATGTTCAAGTGGTATCCACTTCAATATAAATGCTTCAAGCTTATCATTCTTAATACCTGAGTAATACTTAATAATATAGAAATACCACATCTTTTTCAACCATTCCTCATGTGATGGACATCTTGGTTGTTTCCAAGATTTTGCTATCACAAATTGTGCTGCTATAACCATAAGTACACATATCTTACTGTGATATAATGTTTTCTCCTCTGGGAAAATTCCCAGTAGGGGGATAGGCAGCTTGAATGCGATTTCAAGTCCTACTCTTTTGAGATTACTATTTTTTAATATTTATTTTGTTTTTTCTTCACATTCTGTAGAGATCTAATGTTTAACATATCAATACTTGATGGAAAATACATGTTTAATGTTATGTCTAAGATATTTGGTATTCAGAGAGATAACTTGGTTAAGCTCAGCTGCCTATCATATAGGGTAGTAGTATCATTATGCCTCTCTTCTGTAGGTTTAAGAACTTAAGTTTACAGACAAAAATTTAGGGAAAAAATAAGGACTACAAGGGTAGCCAACGTTTTGGTTCTAGCCTTTCAAGTTCAGTGAGGACACAGGACATAAGAGAACCTGTACTATTACATCCTGTAATGCAGGGGTGTCCTAAATTTTCGGATGAAGAAGATTATGGGGCCACAGAGGAAAGTGATCGATGATGTACAATGCGGCTAAGGAGAGGTACCTAGAGTGAAAACATTGTCTCAGGCTTCCACAGAGTGCAAATTGGTTAACCCATGATATATGTATATCCACCATTCATGAGTAAAAGTGAAAAAATAATAGATAAGACATTATGAATCATACACCATTTTAAAAAATCCCAAGATGATAGGTATTCACCAGTAGCTGTCTTACTCCACATTGTTGTCTTCAATGTAGTTGCTCAGTTTACAGATATAAGCAGGTAAAATTGGTCAAAGTACAAATTTTAAGCATTAACTATCACAAACATATACTGATATTTTAAAGAGACAAAAGTAGTGAAATACATTAGGAATAATACAAAGTTCCTAAAAACAAGGTGGTAGGATTTCAACAATGGTTGTTACCTTGCACATTGTTTTCTTCCAAGTAGTTGTTCAGACTACCAGACATAAGCATATAATGATAATAAAAAATGAAACACAAGAGTAAATCAGAAGTCTTAAAGCAGGTATGATGGTATGTAAATTACTGATGCCATCTTATAAAGTTCAGGATTTCTTGGAGGTGTGAAATACTTAAAGGAAACGATCTCATAAAACATATTTATAACCCTTTGTAAATGGGAACTGCATATGAAATTTTTTTTTCAGTCAGGTAATCTTTTAGACTGTGGATACAATACACATGTAAGACACCACGGGAACAACGATTGTTGGCAAAATAATTAAAAGAGTCAAAGTTAGACATATCAATTGTAGTGGTTTATTGATTGTGTCAACTTGAGAAGTGTAGAACTTTAACTAAATTAGCTCAGCAATTCTACAACTTAGGATGTAGACGAACTACCCTCTGATTGCTCATAATCTGGATGGTATAAAAGAGAAATGAGGAAGGACAAAAGGGCCCTTATTCTGTGCAGGATCTCCAGTGTTCACCTTCATGTTGCATGTGGTTTACTGGCTTCTAGCACAGACTCTGACTTTTTCCTTGTATGCTTCAGCTTCTGTTGCAGACCATCGGTCCCCTGGCATGGACTTCCATGGACACTGCACTGAGCTCCAGACACTGAACTGAATCCTTCACTTTCCAGTGTGTACACACCCTTTGCATGTTTTCTTGTCAAATCCTATGGTTGACCATCATAAACTAGTGTCCTAACTTCATATGCATTTCTATATCTTGTGTTATATTTGTTTCTCTGGTAAAACACTGACTAATACACTTTATTGACAAAGATTACCATCCTGATCTGATAAAATCATAATAGAAGTGATAGACAACTCAGGTAATGCAGAGAGACAGAGAATGTTACACTTAGGTGGAGGATAGAACTGACCCAGGCACATAAATAGGAAGCAGCAAACAGTTGAAAGAGAACCATCTGGACATGTTGGCTCTATAAAGAAAATAATTGAGTCAGCTGTAGTGGAGGGGCTGGAGGAAGTGTTGGCAAGAGAAAGTTATCAGGTTTCTGTTTTCCACAATGCCTACTATTTGGAGTAGGAAAACAAGTGAGATCTGAACCAAAGCCCTACCTTAGCCTCCTGTGTCAAAGTCAGTGGAGTAGTACAAAGAAGAGCCAGCATTAGTCAGCCTCTATTGGGGCACAGAACTGCTAATGCAAAAAGGAGTTACTAACATTTTTTATTTTAAAATTTCATTTTATTGTAAATTTGTTTCATATGTCCATATTCCCAGCACTTAATAATTGCATGTATTGTGAGTTGGTACATGTATATATCACATCTCTTTCCCCTAGGTTTTATTAATTTGTGAAGAGGGGAGTGGCTCAGCTACATTTCACCTCTTAATTATTTTTGGTTTCCTATATTTCCCATTCCCCCTGCTTCTTTGAATTGTTGGTCGCGTTCTAATTATCAAAGGCTTTATTGCCATTTTTCATCAATGTGAGATAAAATAGAGGCATTCCTACATAAATGGATTCACCTTTAGGTCATATTTCTAATTGAAATAATTTAGACATGCAAGTTATATATTTCATAGTTTGTCTCATATGAGAAACTATGAAAAGCATGTAAAAACAGTACATCAAAGAATGAAAAAGGAGCTCTTGCTCAAATTGATGGTAGGACAAGAATTGGAAGGAGGGGAGGAGGAGGACACTAAGGGAATGCAAAAAAAAAAAAAAAAAAAAAAAAAAAAAAAAAAAAAAAAAAAAAAAAAAAAAAAAAAAAAAAAAAAACAGTCCTGACTGATTTATAATGAAAATCATTCCAGGAGCCTGAGCCAGAGATAAAGACCTCACTGTCAGAATATGAGAAAAGAAGATATAAAAATTCTAACCAGCACTCCCAGGAGTCACGAGCATGGTCCCAAATTAGGTATAAACTCCCAGAACAAAGAGTCTTCCTATAAACATGTAGAATAATAATATTGAAATCCTTTACAATAACATTTGGAGAATTTTTGCATGGTAAAGGTTTTCATGTGCAGTACAAAACACACTTAAATTACAGACTCATTTGATAAAAGACCTAGAACTCCTAAATATCCTGTAATCATGATTTTTTCATACTTTGAATAAGAATTAGATTCATTCTTTTACCATTAATGTAGCAGTACAGTAAAGAGAATTATATGCACTCCTTCCTATATAGAGAATACTATTTCACCAGAAAAATAGTACTTCCACATAAGTTCAAAACTGAAAGAAAGAGGCTGTGGAGATAGCTCAGCAGAATAAGTGCTTGCTTGGCAAGCGTAAGGTCCTGAGTTCAGTCCCCAGTTCTAAAATGAATACATAAATAAATAAATTTGAAAAAAAAATGATTCTGTCAATCAAATAGATTTTACCTTCCATGTGGAATGCAGTGTTGAAATCAGAAAAGCAGCAATACGTTTTGTTACTGTTTGCTTTGCAATTGGGCCACATTAAGTCACTGAGTTGCCTAACATAGGCTTGAACTTTTGATCCTCCTGCCCCAGCCTCTCTGAGTGCCCGAAGTACAAGTGTGTGTCATAGCATGCTGCTCCCACTTCAATATTCCTGTTGAGGGGCTGGAAAGATAGCTCAGTGGTCTAAAGTGCCTGCTTAGGCAAGCTTAGACAAGTGCAAGGACAAAGGTTTGATCCCCAGCACCACATGCCATGCCAGCCCTGCCCCAGCATAGGCTGAGTTGGCCACAAAAAAAAAATCCTTTGGTAAGTTGATAACTACTCTTTTTTCAAGTGTCTCACATTTTTTCCACAAATGTCTCATTTTTAAAGTGTGGAGTGTGATGTATAAAAGTAAATTCTTATATTTTCTCCTGTCTTTAGTGAAAAGAACACCAGAACTGGTTTTTAAAGTTTATCATCAGAGTTACACTTAAAAGGATATAATAACTTACTGTCAGCAGTATTTATTTTGTGAGGTATAGACGTACTTTATTTTAAGGATAAACAAATTAGACAAACCTTTATATAAACTGAGAAAAGGATGTCAGCCATATTTATTATTTAAATACTTAAGTATACTTAGGAGCGATGAAAGAAATCCTGAAACAGTGAGAAGACGTAGCTTTCAGGACAAACCCTGTGCTACTGTGAACTATGGAAACAGGAAGAACTGTCAGTAAACCAGCAAAGAATGGCATCTTTTACTTTGGCAAATAAGTTGACCATATCTTTAGTGGCCACAGTAGTACAGCAGATGTCAGTGATTGCTAAAGAAGAAACACATGGGTGTGTCAGGAAGAAGTCAGTTATAATCATGGACATTTTACTATTATTCCCAAAAGGACAATGTCAGAGAAGAACAAGAAAAGAAAAAAGGAAGACATAGAAGTCTGCATGCATGTAAAGTCTACAAGAATGATGTCAGTTACAACTGAGTGGATGTCTGCTCCCCTGTCATCCCATGATGAGAAGCTTATATGAGGGAAAAGACAAGAATAAAAGTTTTCTAATTACATGAACTATCTTTTTTTTGTAGCAGACATTGAGATTTCTGTTATAATTTGCTTGATGTACACTTTTCTAGATAAGATTTGCAGTAGTTTTCTATGGGGACTGAATTTGTGGTGTTTGGTAAGCTTTTTACGATCACACATATATAGCTTACCAAAGTCATGGCATTCTACCATGTTTCTTCAAAGCCCAGTTTTATTCTAACATATATAATGTTATTTAACATATCATTTTAAGCCTGACTAGAACTTCACTTTATTTATGTTGGTATGTTTCATATATCTGAAGGTTTTGAGAGATAAGTATTTATTCTCATTTAAAGACAATTTTAAATTTAATTATAATTTAGTTCAGTAATGCTTCCATTTCTTTACATATGGATCCAATTAAAATATAATTTAAGATTTCATTAGGGATTTAAGAGTAGGTTGTTATAGAAATTAATATAGTACTAATAATTCACAAATATATGAAATGTAACCAAAAGATTTAGTTGGATATTCTATTTTAAACATAGAAAAATAAGATTCAACCTCAGCTTCTTGAACAGGGTCTACAGGGTCTCTCAGATTGGACTCATAGTGATCCTCCAGCTTTCAGCCTCCTAAGCGCTGGGATTACAAGCCCATACCACCACACCTAGTCTCACTCACCATTTCAGTGTGCCCCATGGACAGGGCCAGTACTGGAGTATAAGGATCAAACCCTAGTCTCTGCACCTGCGTAAGCAATAACTTTGGTCCACTGACTTATCTTGTAGGCCCTTGAACTATTTAATGTCTATAGATGCTACCACAAGAGAAATCTATAATTAGAGAATTTTCTCTGTCAAGCTGCCAAGAAGCTCATTTGATCTTTTTTTTTTTTTTGGCCCTTTCTTTTTTTTTTCATTTATTTTTATTTTATTAAAATACAAATGTCAATCAGACAGTTTCAAGACACCTTAAGCATACACATTCGATGAATTAATACATTGCAAACTATTTTCATAACATTTTGGTATTGTACAAGGTGCATACATGATATTATATTTACAGATATTATTTTAGCAGATATCTCTTATCAGTGAATTAAGAGTGTAGTTGCTTACTTATCTTATTTTTTTATACCTGAATTATAACAAAAAG
>PVKA01002352.1:39739-107379 GCA_004027165.1 Ctenomys sociabilis
TATCCCAACTGTACTGTCTATACACACACATCATGATTTTTTCTTTCTACAACCCTTCCTTTGTCTACACCTGTCAAAAGTGGGCACTCCATTGACATTCAACTAACTTAGGTGCTTGAACTCGACACCACAATCCAACACAGTCCAGCATTCTACAACCATAGTGAGTTATTCAAAGAAATTGTCGACCATATCCATTCAGAGCTCAGCTTAATATTATGGCCCCAAGATGTATACTTCATTTTTATACTTTTCTGCTGGATGGTTAAGACCTAAGTAGATCAAGACTTATTAACATGTGTGCATCTACAAAGTGAGAACTTCAGTGTAATGCATTTAATAACAAAATTGGTATGCAAAAAGGTATATACTTTTTAATGCTATTTTTTATCTTTACATTTATATAGAGACCTATAAATGTATGTAAATTGTTATAATTACCTTGAATCCATCACACAGTTTGATTATTTTATTCTACAACTTTAGAAATTGTGTTTTCTCCATAAAAGTGTCATGGTAATTTCTTTTCCTTTTTCAGACTTCAAGTCAAATACTATTCTATACTCCACCTTGTGGGGAAAGAATGTAAGGGAAATGTTCAAGTAGATTACTTCATGAATATTTTGTTGTATATTTTGTCATGGTTTGAGGTTAGTTGTGATTATTGTATCTCTATAGTGCAAATATTGTATAATAATTAATACATTACTGCACATGTCTATGTTCAGTGATGAAACTCAACCACAACTGCAAATCAGACCTGTCTTTGGAAAAACTGATAGTTAAACTGTGATAATGACACAAGAGTCCCTAGGTCCTAACTTAGTTAGTCTCTGTTCTTCCTACCAGGAACTCACTCAACCCAACATCCAGAAACACAGGGCCCATGTGCTATCAAATATAAATTCTTAGTGGTGTGTAGAATATTTTTCTTCCAAATGAATGTTTTAAAACCCCCACCTATTCAATATGAAAAAACTTCACTGGTCTAAGATAATGATATGACAATGCAATAACTGTTTCAGTTACTGTTGGTGCAGCTATGACAAAAAGTTAAAACTTGTCATCATTATAGAATTTTCATTCTGATTAGCATGAAGGAGACAAAATAAGAAAACACAAATAAGATGATTTCATGTGGTCATGTGGCAAACTTCTGTAGGTGCATAGTTACTTTAGATTGAGTGGTCAAGAAAGGCCTTTATGATAAGGTGGCATTAAGTTGAGATTTCAGTTAATAAATCATATTTCTTTTTTTTTTCAGTTAATAACAAAGGAGTATTCAATATGTAAATCTGGCATAAACGGTTACAAATTGAAAGTACCACAAGTACTCCTGAGGTATGAATGGGTTATGCTTACTCCTATCCTCTCAGTTAAGTGTAAGGTCTGAATTTATTCATTTTGGAATTGTCACTATCTCTGTGACTATAGGCAAATCACTTATATTCTTTGTTAAAAGTTTTATTATTTTCCAAATAGGACACTGATGCAGTAGGTAAAAACAAGTCATGAGGCTTGAATGACATAAAGCATTTTAAATGTTTAGTACTGTGCTTGCAACATGTGTAAGTAATGAAAATCACCTTTGATTACTATTATTACTGACCATTGAGAAGCTCCACCTGTGAAAGGGATTAGTCACCATGGAGACGCGCGATTAAGCTGCAAATGGAAGAAAATGCTGTTCATTACATAGTGCCCACTCTTACACCAGGGCTCTAAGCCCTTTTTAGCTAAAAGACCTTCAAATGCTTACTGCGTGGGAAACTCAGGCTTCTCATTTTATATTAAAATTACAGTTATTTAATGCCTTTTGTTCTCCTGCATTCCTAGATCACATGGAGCATTATCAACCACACAGGGCTATCTCTCAATGAGTAGAGAAACTGCATTTACACTCAGTTGCTGGTTTTCTCTGCACCGTCTGCTCTAGGGATTTGTTTGTATCATGTCATCCTAAAGTTCCAAAGTAAGACACAGATTTGCATGGTAATTTATTCACTTCCCTGGACAAAACATAAGGTTTCTTTTTAACTTGGAAAAGTGAAGGCTTTTATCTTTATTTGTATGTTAATGAACTTAACTTGATCACTCCAAACCTCCCATGCTGATTTTCTCTCTCTGGGCAAAGTCTGTGTGGTATCATTAAGAAATTGGACTGCTAGGGTCTACATTTTAATTAATGTACTTTAAAATGTCAAGTAGGATTGTGGTAGAAGATTAGAGCTGGGCCAACCAGCTGGTCAAGTGAGTGTGACCTTTCAATCATCAAGATCAATGCCCTGTGCTCAAGACCTGTACCAAGAGCCAATCAGAGTGTATTATCTTCAATTTTTTTCTTGTGAGAACTCAAGCGGGTTTTTGATGAGGTCGTCTAGACCTGCAATGATCTTCAGGAGTGGGAAATATAAAAGACTGTTGCCATTAAATTCTTCACCACTGTATTCTTTCTTTCACAGTGGTTTGATATTGCCCTGAAGATTATACTGCTTTTCCTATTTTTAATTAGCCCACATTCACTCTGCAGAGCATGTTTCTTCGTTATATTTAATAAACACAAAATCTACTTTCTGAATTTGTTTTGTCTAGTTTTTTGTAGTTGTTCACGATAATAGGAAACTAGATAGTGTGTCTACAAAGAGCCTACAGAAACCCAGAGCCTGGTAACTTATTTTTAAAAAAATATATTTAGTACTGGATTCACAGGGTCTCACTACACAGATTTGACTCATAGTGATCCTCTTGTTTTCAGCCTCCCAAGTGCTGGGATTATAGGCTTGGGCCAGAATGCCCAGTTTTACTTGCCCTCTCAGCATGCCCTGAGGGAAGAGCTGACATGACACACCAGATCAAACCCAGGTCCCTGCTCTCTGCCTAAACAGGTGCTTTAGTCTGCTGAGCTATGTGCCCGCCCCCAGGTAACATATTTTGGCCATCCAGTGCAGAGATAAGGGCATACTTTTGTTTTTCTCTCTCTAAAGACTATGGAGATGCATGTCATCTCACCCCAGAAAGAATGGCTGACATCAAGAAGTCAATCAATAAAAAATGCTGGAGAGGCTGGGAGATAAAGGAACCCCTCTCCATTGTTAGTGGGAGTGTAGACCTGTACAGCTACCATGAAAATTAGTGTGGAAATTTCTTCAAAAACTATGAATGAAAGTCCCATTCAAGACAGCTATTCCCCTCCTGTGTATTTTTCAGAACTGAAAGCCTTATACCACAGCGAAACATGTGTACCCATGTTTATAGCAGCACAATTTGTCATAGCTAAATCCAGGAAACAATACAGATGTCCATCAACTGAAAAATGGATAAAGCGATGTGGTATTTTTTCACAGTGGAGTATTATTCAGCAATAAAATAGGATAAATTTGAATGTTTTGTCTTAAATGGATGCAACTAGAGAACATACTCTTAAGTGAAATAAATTAGTCACATGTGCAAGCATTATATTGTCTCCTTGTTTGAGAACTTGAAAGAGAAAAGGACATTGGGAAAAGGGAATGAGCTTATTCAACAGGAAAGAGTTGCTGAGTTGAGAAGGACAGGAGAGGGAGTCGAGGAAAGAGAGTTTTTTAATGTGTGTAAGCAGGATGGTTTGGACAACTGTACTGTGCATTTCCACTGATCTATGGAAAGAAGTTAATGCTTTAATTTGTTTCATCTCCATTTTTCAGCTGTATTCTCTTCTTATTTTCTTATACATTTCTTTCTTGTATTCTTCTTCCTATTTTACATGCATATATCTGGTAATGTGAACAACTGGTTGGAAGACAAGTCTATACTACAACAAATACTGGGAAATTTATATTACTTTGGAAAGTGAAATTCAGCATCACTTTTTTCTGTTTTAATTCTAATTTGTACTGTATTTGAAAAAATAAATATGGAATAAGTTTTATAGCCTGTGGAATAAGGCTGAAAAAAGAAACACTGCTTTATTTTCTGCTTCCTACCTCCCTCTCCTAAGTGGTTTCTGATTCCCTTGTACTTTTTTTCCCACTAGGGCTTTCATCAGTCAGAATACTCAACTTCTCTTCCTTTAATTCTGATGTTGGTTGTCAGAGAGCTAAAAGATAGTAGAAAACAATGGAAGCTAGAAAACTCTGGAATTTTCCTAATGGCTCTGTGGAAATTTCCTCGTGTCATCCACAATGTGAGATGTAGGAAAGGAAGTGATGACTCCTGTGTGTTTTCCAGTCAGTAACAGAGGTCATAAGACCTGCCTAAAGTCTATCTCTCCTTTTCTTTGTCCTCTTATCTTGTTTTGATCATTGAAAGAAGGTACAAGTTTCACATACTCCCTCTGCATCTGCCCCTTTCCCATTTGTGGAAGGCCCATAGAGAGCTTCTGCAAACTTTGTAAGTCCTACATGTGCACCGTGATGCTTAGCTTGCCTTTTGGTTCTCACATTCCTGTTCTCTGTGAATGTATGCTTGGCATTTTCACTCTTTTAGGATAAGTAGCTATTGATCTAATCTAGTTTAACGCTTTTTGTGCTCAAAGTGTCATCAGTGACCTTCTCTTGATAACATTTTATCTTTGGGTATCCTTTGAGGGTTGCTTTCTCAGGGCCTTGTTTTCTCCTAGCCATATGCTTCTGCCATTTTTGCTAACCATGTTTGTCTCCATAAGTTCTACCATTTTATGACTCTTTGTCTATGAAAATGTCCAGGGACTCTAGTACTTAAGCCTCTAAAGAAGAGGAAATATATGTGACTTATCCTTTCCTCCGACACCCACGTGTCTCTGATGTTACAGTTCTCTCCTCTCTCTGTCTGTCTCTGTCTCTCTCTCTCTCTCTCTCTCTCTCTCTCTCTCTCTCTCTCTCTGTCTCTCTCTCTTGGCTGTACCACCTATTTCCAAAGAAAAAAAACAGTATTTTTGAGAGATCCTCATATCTATACTAGTAGATTTCCAGATGAAAATGGCAACAGTGGGATCTAGATGAGGATAAAAGGAGAAAGGCAGAGAAAAAAGGCAGACCAAACTTATGCCTATTACAATTTCTAATATTTTAAGTAAACTTAAGTCATCCAAAGGCAAACCCTTGACCAATCAAAGCTTAATTTAAGTTCAAACTGGACACTGCGGATACAACTGAACCAAGCATGAGTCTGGACTATGATCCGTGTGTCAGATAGCCAATGTGCCTGACTCATGGCCCTGGAGGACGGATTTTCACTCCTCTCCCAAATGGGCTCTGCCAACCAAAACCCTCATCTCTGATTCTGATAAAAGGTCTGTCTCTGTCCATGGACATCTCTATGTTCTATGACAATGTTTGGTGATCTTGGATGTCATGAGTAAGCAATTTTAATTTGGCTTTATTTTAACTTCTTTCTCTGGAAAATCCTCTTCAATATCTAAAGCCAAAATTAGGGTTGAGCACAATTATATTTAGAGCTTCTTTCTCCTGCATTGACTTGTCATATGAAGGTCAAATATTCAGCTCTCAGTTTTCCAATCACTTACCAGGTAGAGATTTACTTGTGGAACTGAGGGCACTTCTCTAGTTATAGCAAAGACCAAAACAGATTTTTCCTATTTGGAATATGTCAGGCCATTTTTTTAGACAACTCTGAGTTTATCAAAAAGTTTGCTCTCTACTCCACTCTTGTGAATAGCTGATTTGCTAGACCTATGCAAGCAGATAGAATACCAGTATCTGGCCCCTCCAAGAAATCAAAGAGGCCTAATTAACTGATAGAAGTATCTTTATCCAGAAAAGTCATCAAAAGGCAGGTTATGAGGTCACAATGTACAATATGTCATTGAGATAAAACCTTTTTTCTTAGAGTGCTTTCTGTTGAAAGAGTAGAGCTTAGGCTATGGATACAACTCGGTGATATAACACCTGCTTGGCATGCGTGAGACTCTGAATTCAATTCTCAGTACAAAAAAAGTAGAACATATAGTCCTTAGCCAGAGATTAGCATGCCAATACAGAAATTTAAAAATAAAGAAGCTTACTAACTAATAACATACAGCACAATCAGGAAATTCTATGATATGGAATTCTATCATATATTCTCTAGGAAGAGGCAGTCTGTCTTCCCAAATAGGTAATGGGCATTCATTTCAAGAAACACAAAGACACTTCCAACGTTCTGGGAATTCAAGGTCTGATAGACAAAAAGAGCACTGGTACAGCCTTCAAGACTTTATACCCTGATTCTCCTTTCCCATGAAATCATTCAAAGTGATCCTTACTCAAGGGGATACAGTGTTATGCTCTAAAACCACTCCTTGGGAAATGGTCACATGAATTTTCACAGGACTGAAAAAAAGCTCCTCCTACAGACCTATGGAAAACCTGAGGTACCCTTTCAAAAATCAAGCCTCAAATTCTACTCAGAATATAGATAAGTAAAGTCACTACAAACGGGCACTGATAATTTGCCTAATATCATTCTTTGCTGAACTTTCTTCTCTACAGAAGCATGAAAATTTGACCTATTCATTCTAATACTAAAACTACACCTCTGACAAATTCACTAAGCTTTCACCCATTGAAGAGGCAGCTTACATATAGACATCTGTGTCATTTTTTTTTCTTTCTCCTTTTAAAGAATGAAAAATGGCAAAAAAAATTTAAAATGATACAATATTTCATTAGACATAGTTGTTTAGAGGGTTGGCAAGATAGTTCAGCGGGCCAGAGTTTGATCCCTGGTCGCACATGCCACGCTGGCCTGGCCCTGGGGCTTGCTGAGCTGGCAAATGAGTCCAAGAGTGGTGCTTCACACCTGTAATCCAAGTTCTGGGGAGGTTGAAAAAAGGAGGAATACTATGACTCCAAGATTCATAGTGAGACCCTGTACCAAAATAAGCATTGACTGCATCTTTTAATACACTACCAGAAATCAGGAATATAATACACACACACACACTCACTCTCTCTCTCTCTCTCTCTCTCTCTCTCATATATATATATATATATATATATATATATATATATATATATATATACATCTGTGTATATATACATATATATGTATATATGTATATGTTTATGTGTGTATATATACACATATATATATTCTTTTGTCATTTTCCTCATCCCAATTTTTAATTCTCATTAAATATATTCTTTCCCTTTCACAGTATCTATTGTGTTTTTTATATTTTATTTACTGTTTTATGTTCTCAGCCTAAGAGAAAACAATGTCTGCACATGCAGGTCTTATTTATTTCATTTACCAATACGGTCTCTGCTTTTATCTATTTCCATATTAAAAACATCAAATTTATCTTTTTTATAGCTGAGTAATACCCCCTTATGTAAAAAATACCACATCCTTTTAATTAATTCCTCATTTATCTAAGATTTTGCTATGGCAAATTGTACTGCTATAAAAATGGATGCTGTGGTATGAGGTTTTCAGTTCTTGTGAAAAATTCCCACAAGGGAAACATCTGGGATGAAAGGGACATCCAATCAGAGTTTTTTAGGAATCTCTACACTGATTTCCATAATGGTTGTGTAGGTCTGCACTCCCAATAGTGGAGAAAGGATCCTTTTTCCTCACAGCCTCTCCAGCATTCGTTATTGGCTTCTTTTTGATGGTAGCCATTCTTTTTTAGGCATGAGATGGTATATCAGCACTGTTTTAATTTGCATTTTTGAATGACCAATGATGTTGAGCATTTTTTCATATATTTATTTGCAATTTGTACTTGTTCATTTGTGAAGCATCTTAGATGACAATTTTGTGATTGGGTCTTTGAATTTGAAGAGTTGATTTTTTAAAAAGCCTTTATATGTTATATGTTGCTAGTTATACGTTATATGTTACATGAGATAGAAGGCCTTTGTGCTTTTCTTCAACCTTGTCAGTGTGTTACACCATCCCAAGGTAGTGAGAGAGCACATAATTCCCAGAAGGCAATATGATTTAAGCAGAAAGTAGCTATATAAAGATGGAGACTTTGACAAGTTTTACATCCTTTAAAGAATTATAGGGATTCGTGTCTCTTGAGGAAGTGAAGGAAGAAAGTAGGGTTTGGCTAACTGACTGAGTAAATGGGTGTGACACACCAGTCATGTGTGCAGGACATGGACCTAAACCTTGTACCTAGAGTCAGTAAGAAAGTGACAGCTTCAACTTTCCCTATAAGTGCTCAAGTTGGTTTTTGGTAGTATGGGCTATACCTGATGTCAGCCTCAGTGCTACATGTAAAAAAGATGGCTGCTATTAAGCTCTTTGTTACTGCATTTTCTCTTTGACAGTGGCTTCTCTCATTCTTCAAACTGTACTGCTGTCATTATTTTCACTAGATGGAGAATGTTTCTTTCCCTACTTTTTAAAAATATAAAACCTACCTTTTGTGCTTGTTTTGCCCAATTGTTTGGTCAAGAGAAAAATCTAAAAGCATCTCTAGGAGTCCCTAGAAATCCAGAACCTGGTAAAATAGGTTGTACCTCAGTCTAGAACAATTTACTGTAACACTATTTTGCCCCCCAAATTCCAAACTATGGACCCCACCCATGCCCACCCAGCCAGACAGACCGGCCTGAGACAGCGGGACTTATACCGTGCCTCATGGATCATGCCCCAAGCTCTCCCAGTGAGTGGGAATTTGCACAACTCACCAGGATTCCCAGGTCAATGAGTATGTAGTGAGCCTGAGGGAGAGTCTTTGGCTTCTTCCCGCCCACACTACCCGGATCCCCACCCCCAAGCCCTCCAAGCCAGTGACCAGCCTAAAACCTCAGGGCCCACTCACCAGCAACTTCCCAGATCCCCTGGCCTAAAGCCTGCTGAGTAAGTGAGTATTTTCCTGACTCGCTGAGCATCAAAGTTTGGTGAGTGGTGAACTCCAGGCCAGTTGCGCTAGAGAGACTTTTCCCAGTTAACTCTGGTCCCACCCCATGGCCCCAGACCCAGCACAGCTCAGCCTGTGAGTGAGGGCTCCAAACGCAAAGCACCAGAGGGACCTTTCCTAGCCTTCTCCGGTTCTGGCCATCGGCCTCAGACCCAGCACAGCCTACTTGGCGAATAAGAACATCCACTATCTTTTTGGGAGCCCAGCAGACCCACCAAAGCCCAGGCTTGTCCACCTAGAAAGCAACCTGCCTGAGACAGGAGAGCTGACTCTGGCAACTTTCCGTATCCTCACCCCAAAGCCAGCGAAGATAGTGGGAATTTTCATGACTCGCTCTGTATCCCAGTTCGGTTCGTGTGCGCCTGACAAGGGAACCAAAAGAGAGGAACCATAGGAGCTACAACAAAAAGGAACTGAACACAACATCTAGATCCAGGCCAGGCATAACTGCTTAATCACAAATGTAATAGACAGGCAACCAAATCTCATTACATGCTAAGGTTATAGCTGCACCAAAGCTCTACATCAAAGGTCAGAGGTCAGTGCTATACAAAGTGACAAAGACAAGGAGAAAAATGCAATCTCATGCCTCCAGTCCACCAATAAGTGCAGAGGACACTAGCTCAGAAGATATGAATGAATTGAAAGATGCAGAAGCAAAGGAACAACAGCAGAAAGGTATAGACGAAATCAGACAAGAATTAATTCCTCAAATAAAAAAGAAATATTTGAAAACATAATATTTGAAATAAAGAATCAAATGCAGAAACATTGGAGAGGGAACTAATGCTTATACAGAACAAGGACAGAAAGCACCATTCCAGCTGAAAGGTATGAATTAACAGCCTCTGAAGCAAAGAAACAACTGCAGAAAGGTCATGAGGAACTCAAAGCAGAAATAATTTCTGAAATCAAAACAGAATTCTTTGAAAAAAAGAATTCTTTGAAATCATAGCATCTGAAATACAGAAACAAGTCAGGAAATATGCAGAGGAAACCAAACTTGGAAGAAATTCTGCAGGAAAAGAATTAATAACTACGTTTATAGAAGACTTGCATAAAAAATTGAGGAGACAGAAATATGATGAATTCATTGAATGAGCAATACAGAAAAGAAATATAACACATGAAACACAGTCAAAGAGATATAGAAGAACTACAAATATCAATCACTATTCTACAAAACCATCAGAGAGAAAGCAAAGACAGGGTTTCAGATCTTGAAGACGCTGGTGCAGCTAGTGAAAAAGAGAGAAAGGATCTCTTAAAAACGACAATGAATGAAAAAAATAATCTAACACCTGCAAGATGATGCCAGGATGAACAATGTGAGAAAAATTGGTATCAATGAGAATGAAGAAATCTATACAAATGATATAAAAAGAATTTGGGGAGAAGTAATCACAGAAAACTTCCCAGATATGAGGAAATAATCCAACATCCAGGACACCGAAGCATACAGAACACCAAATCACTTCGACCCAAGTAAAAACACACCGAGACATAATAGTCAAGATCCCAGAAATTCAACACAAAAGTAATATAATGAAAGCTGCTAGAGAGAAGAAGCAGATTGCATTCAAAAGAAAACCCATCAGAATTACAGCCGACTTCTCTACACAAACCATGAAGGCCAGTAGAGCATGGAGCAGAGTTCTTCAAGTCCTGCAAGAAAAAAAAATGCCAGCAAAGACTATTATACCGTGCAAAACTCTCTTTCAAGTTTGATGGAGAAGTGAAATACTTCCACGACAAAGAACAACTAAAGAATTTCATGATGACAAAGCCATCCCTTCACAGACTGCTCTCATCTAGAGAGTGACCACAATAACCAGAACTCCATGAATGAGAACAGAAGGAACCCACAAAATATGACAAACAATTAAACACAGGACACAAAGGAGTAAACGACAGCAGGTAAATATCATGACAAACATAAGGCAACACATTTCAATTATAATCATCAATTTAAATGACTCAATTCACCAATTAAGTGAAATAGACTGGCACAGTGGATTAGGAAACAAAATTGAACAACATATTGTACACAAGAAACACACTTAAATCAAAAGAACATTCATAGGCTCAAAGTCAAAGGGTGGAAAACAGTACCACATGTCCCAGCACCTCAGAAAAAAGCAGGAGTAGCAATTCTATTCTCAGACAGTGTCAACTTCAAACCAAGAAGGATGAAACAACACAAAGAACACCAATATATATTGTTCAGGGGAAAAATTCAACAGCAAGATGTGAAACTCATAAATCTATGCACCAAACACAGGAGCACCCAACTGTGTAAGACAAATCTTAAGGGACATGAAAATAACTAGTATCTAAGAACACAATCTTAACAGGAAATCTTAACACACCCTTATCTCAAAAATATAGATCAACCAGAGGAAAAATTAGCAAGGAAGTAGCAGAACACAACCAGAGATTAAAACAAATGGACCTGGTGGACATATACAGAATGTTCCACCCAACCACAGCTGAATACACATTTTTTTCAGCTGTGCACGCATCATTTTCCAAAATAGATCACATACTAGTCCAGAGGTCATGTGTAAATATACGCAAGAAAACAGAAATTATCCTATGCATATTATCTGACCACAGTGCAATGAAACTGGAAATAAATGACAAAAGAAACCAGAAACACCCACTAAATTCATGGAAACTGAACAACTCCCTACTCAGCAATTAATGGGTCACAGAGGAAATTAAACAAGAAATTCAATAATATCTACATTTCAATGAAAATTCAATTACAACTTACTGGAATTTATGGGATGCAATGGAAGCAGTTCTTAGAGGGAAAATCATAGCTTTGAACTGACACGTTAGGAAAATAGAATGGGAACAAATAAACACCCTAATGGTGCACCTCTGACATCTAGAAAAAGAAGAGCAAACAAAACCCAGAGCGCAAAGATGGGAAGAAATCATAAAGACTGGAGCAGAAATTAATTCAATTGAGATGAACAAAAGAGGTCAAAGAATCCAAAAATCAAAACGATGGTTCTTTGAAAAACTAAATAAAGTTGATGAGCCTCTACCCAACCTCATCTAAAGAAGGCAAGAAAAAATTCAGGTATATGCAATAAGGAATGAAAAGGGTGAAATCACCACAGACGCAGCGAAAGTTCAGAAGATTATCAATAGTTACTTCGAGAATCTAACGCTCACAGAATAGAAGCCACAGAAGAAATGGACAGATTCCCTGAAAGGTATAAATTGCAGAAACAGAACCAAGAAGATAGAACAACTTTCAATAAGAACATAACAGCCATCGAAATACAAAATCAAAGCAAATCCCAAGTCCTGATGGATTCACAGTTGAATTCTAATAGAATAAATAATCCCTACACTCCTCAAACACTTCAATGAAATTGAAAAGGAAGCAGTCCTTCCCAAATCATTTCTGGAGGCAAGTATAATACTGATTCCAAAACCAGGGAAAGATACAACCAAAAAGGAGAACTACAGGCCAATCTCCCTCATGAACATAGATGCAAAAATACTCACTAAAGTCTTCGCAAATAGAATAAAGAAAATCATCAAGAAGATTGTACACCATGACCAGGTAGCATTCATCCCAGGGATTTGAAAATCTATAAATGTAATATCGCATATTAATGGACTGAAATCTAAAAACCACATGATCATCTCAATCGATGCAGAGAAAGATTTTTATAAAGTCCAACACTCATTCATGTTCAAAGTCCTACAAAAAATTGGAACAGATGGACTCTACCTTGATAAAAGCCATCTATGACAACTCAATAGTGGATATAATCCCAAATGGGGAAAAACTGGAATCTTCTACTCTTATATCAGGTACAAGACATGGATGTCCTCTATCATCCAGATAAACTCTGAGGGGACTTCACTGACCTCATCAGAAATGAAAACTACATGTTTTGGTATATAGGTGTTGCTCTGTCTAGGTCTTAACCATCCAGCAGGAATGTATAAAAATGAGGTATAAAATTTGGGGCCATAGTAATAATTTGAGCTGTAAATGGGTACAGTTAACAACTTCAGATAACTCACTAGTATTGTGGCATGCTGGACTATGTTGGATTGTTTAGCAGAGTTCCGGCACCTAAATTGGTTTAATAACAATGGAGTGCCTATCTTTGACAGGTCTAGACATAAAAAGAGGTATAGAAAGGAAGAATCATGATGTTTGTGTATAAACAGTACAGTTAGAATAAATATTCTATGCTTCTGCATAATTGTATGAAAAGCAGGATTTGCACTAATAGTGGTTGAACAAGATATTATGTTGGCTTCGAGTACTGTGGACAGCCGCTAGGAAAATAACAAGTTAGAAAGTATTAATTATTGAATGTGTGATATAATTCAGCTACAAAAAATATGATAAGTAAACAGCTACACTCTCTCAATTTACTGATAAGAGACATCTGGTATAATAATATCTGTAAGTATAATATCATTTGTACACCTTGTATGATACCAAAACGTAATTAAAAGAGTTTCCAATGAGTTAATTTATCAAATCTGTCGTGTTATGTGTCTTGAAACTTCTCCTTGCTATTTGTACTTCAATAAAAAGTTAAAATAAAATAAAATACACAATATCATTCTTGAAAAAGAATTCTAAAATACCTGGTAGCATTTAACAGAGTGGAAGAGAAATAGCACTCGACAGTTGCTTGACATAGGTATTAATAGCATAGCGTCTGTACTGAGACTACTTCGTGTGAAATTATGCTCTTCTGTTTTCTATATGCATGACCTTTCTTTAAATTATTTTTCTTTCTTTACCTGAGCATAATATATAGAATACTCATGAGTATAGGATTATTGTCATAAGTGCTCTAAATAAATGCTAACCATTGTTATTTTAATGATCAACATCCTCTGTCAACTCCTATACAGTCTGTTCTTTGTCAGGATGATACCTTGTTTTGTTTGAGCTTCTTGTAAAAACAAAACAATAAAGCAAATAAAAACTCACAATCTAGCTTGCTCAGAACTACATGATATGACAACAGCTTTAAAGCTTTACTGAGAAGTACAGATTGCAAAATTCATAAGTAGAAATTCTGAACACATTATTCTTGTTGAACTAAGATACCTACTGTGTTGGTTACTCTTCTGTCATTTCTGGGGAAAAGTACCTGGCATACAAATTTAGGGAAGGAA
Organism: Ctenomys sociabilis; assembly: GCA_004027165.1. NCBI lineage: Eukaryota > Metazoa > Chordata > Mammalia > Rodentia > Ctenomyidae > Ctenomys > Ctenomys sociabilis. Next base: position 53,748 of record PVKA01002352.1, read on the forward strand.
GGGTTTATCTAGCTCATAGGTTGTGGAAGTGTTAAGGTATAATCAGTTGGCTCCAAGGCATGATTGCATGGCAGAGGAGCAAGAGTTCATGACAGCAAAAGACAGCAAAAGCAACAAGAGCAAAAGAAGAGGAGTGAGAGTGCCAGCCTCTTTTCTTCCCTTATAATTCATGCTGACTACCTACTACCTAATCCTCAGGGATGGTGTAGCACTCAAGACCATAAACTCAGCATTGGACCATGAATCAGTCACAAATTCTAGAAGCCTGCCTCCATGACTGATGAGGTTTTTGCGGGGCATCAACACACCAACCATAAGATTCTGCCCCTAGCCCACCAAAATATCATGTACATCCCTTTATGCAAATGAAATTTTAGTCCATCTCTCTTTTTTTTTTTTTTTCGGAACCGAGGATTGAACTCAGGCCTTTGCACTTGCCAGGGAAGCACTTATTCCACTGAGCCATCTCCCCAGCCCCGTAGTCCATCTCTCAGATTTGCCTAATTCCTAACTTTTTCACTATTTCTAAAAAGTCCAATTTCAAGTCTCTTCCAAGACCTAAGGTAAACTCTTATCTGTGAGCACTTATACAAATGAAAAGTTAAAGACTTCCAACATATGATTGTACAATAAACATTGCCATTCCAAAAGATACAAACGAAAAGAAACAAAGGAATGTGATTAAAGCAAGTATAAAATCCAACTGGGTAAACATTAAATCCTGTAGTTGCATGTGTAACATCTGAAGCAATCTGTATTAATTGTGAGCTCCAATGGAGTTGTCTGGTTCTGTTCTCACAACAATTCTAGTAGTAGTGGTAGTAACTTCCAGGGCTTCTTTATTGGGCCTGATTTGTTTCCTCTTTGCTGTTTTCCTCAGATGATCCATATTCCTGTGTTCTCCAAAATTCTGGTGTCTCCCTTGCATATTTAGTTTCTTATTCACAGATTCACATATTGTGCTCTTAGGAGCTCACAGACTGGCATTTCAATTATTCTTCTACATTCAGAGAAGAAACTGCCTTAATCCCAAAACTCTAGAATTCCACATGCACCTAAAATGAGAACCACATGGATGATACTAAGGTCTGCTGCCAGCTGGAGCAATAACCTGTCTTTGTTGGATATAGGGTTCAAGTGCCTGATTTGCTGAGAACTCTAAATCCAATTCTCAGGTACAAATTCTCTAGGCAGCCACCACTCTGGAGCATAATGTGGCTGTGAACACTTTGAAACATGGTGTTCATGCTTTCTTCTCAAAGGAAATTTTTTCTTTTTTGAAGTCTTGAGGCTGCAAAGAGTGGGGACTTGCTGTTTCTTATGATGCCCTCAGGTCATTTTTCTATTCTATTCCTTCTCAGCAATCACGGTCCCCTATCTCTGAAGTCCACAGTCTTACTGGAGATTCCATTCTGATCAAACTTACAATGTTTTATATTATTGTGATGGACTTTTTGCTCTTGATTCTTAACATAAATCTGGCTGAGAGCCCCCAACAATAGTTACTCCACCCCCTCAAAATTCAATTGTCCTCAATTTTTTTCTGTAAATTTAATTAGTCTGCTGACCTTAATCTTAGACTCAGGCAGTTTCGGGACATATGCAAATTTTAGTCAAATTTTGGTCAAGCAATAATGTACGTCCTCTGGTGTGCGACAACTAATGCAGCCTTCTTTCCAGCAGAAATCTCCCAAACCTATAAAGGCAGGATTTCTAGCAATGTTTTGGGTTTTTGAGCTTGGACCAGTCTCCCCCATATAGAACAACTTTGGGCATTGCAGCTCTATTCTTTAATAAGACATCTCCAAACCTTTCCAAACTCTTCCTAAAAGCATTACCACATGGTCAAGTATAGCCATAGCAATGAACCCAGTACTGTAGTACCAAATTTTGTCTTAGTAACTTTTTTTCATTGTGCAGACAAAATACCTGATGTCCAAAGTTAAGGAAAGAAAGGTTTGTTTAGCTCAGAGTTTGTGGAGGTTTCAGTCCTTAATCAGCTGAGTCCAAGTTAGGTGGTATGGCAGAGAAGCAAAAGTTCATGGTAGCACATCACAGCAAATGCAATAAGAGCAAAAGTGGAAGAGCAAGAGAGAACGTCTTTCTCTCCTTTATAATATAACTAGGCTACCTGTTCCAGGCAGGGTGTAATGTTCTCATGCATAATCTCACCACTGGACCATGAATCCATCACAAATTCAAGAATGCTACATGAGGCGCTGAGGAGACATCTAGACACAATTCATAGCACCAACTCTACTAAGTGTCTCATCAATTTAATGAGGCCATGCCATGGTCAGCTGACTTTTATTTTACTGTGGTAGCAGTAGCTATTTTTCCTCTCGTTCATTCCCAAGGAAGCACATTATGGATATCATTTACATCTTTGTTGAGAAAAGATGGCTGTTATCAAAGTTCTTTTAGAGGTGTAATGTCACTTCCTAAAGGGTCCCAGTACTTGCTGAATAAATATTCAGAACCATCAAGTCAATAGCAATTAAAGCACTGCTGCTAATTACTGCTACTTTATTCACTGAACACAGTTGGCATGTACATAGGATGCCAGCAAACCAGGGGTACCAAAGGAATAAGAAATATATTTGGAAAAAATTGATATTTTTAAGGTCACCAAAATGACATCTGAGGAAAAATAGATTTTTATTTTGTTCGCTTTCTTTAACAGTTATTTACAAATGAGTATTGATTTCATTTTCAGTTGCAAATAAGGAGCATATGTTTTCCATGTTCAGGACTTCTAAAACGTTCAATCTAGATCTTCTGTCCCTCTTTCTTACAGCAGTTAAACCTTGCTGTTTTCTGTCTCAAGCATTCAGAATTTCCCAACTGTCTAGTAACCAAGAAATATGAGGCAAGGATGCAATTTTATAGGAAAGGATTTTGGTATCTTAGACTTTTGTGATTATGAAGAACAGCTAAGCAGAGGTAGGTTGTTTGGCAATGGCAACAAAATGTTAATTGTGTAATAAAGTGTCACGTCACTGAGTTTTTGGTCACTCACACTTGGTCTTTGATGATAACCTTGTAGTGGTACTATCTGAGCTAACCATTGTGGCTTACCCCCCCATTAGATGAGAAAATAAATTTCACAGATGTGAGACCTGAAGGTTGAAAAAGAATAAGCCATGAAAAGAAAACTTCAGGGAGAGGACAGAGTAAGTGAAAATTCCAAAACCAAGTAAAGGTCTAGGTTTCAAGAAAGAGATTTAAGTATTGTAAGGGACTAAAAGACAGATAGCAGATGAAAACGTAAAGTTAAGCAGATGCTACCACCACTTCATTTATCTTCCAAGATCCTTTGTCTCTGTGGACTTCACAGCCATCTGATCCAGCATTATCTATTTGTGTACAATCCATCTATAGATACAATAGCTAGTCTATCTACAAATTGAGTCAATGAGCTGAATCACTTCAATACTACAAGTCGTTTGCTATTAGCCACATGTCTGATCCACTTACTCCACTACAGCAGAAGTTCTCTATGATATCTCAGTGTATTTCTTCTTCACAAACACCTTCACAGAAACTGCAGTATAGGCTTCTGCAAGGAAGCCATTGTCATTCAATGCCAACATGTGAGCCAAAATAAACCTCCATTCTTTGAGCTTATGGATATGTTGGCTGACCATAGTTTTGTTGCACCTCATGCCTACCTAGCAAGTTGCTATATTTCTTGCCTTAGGCTTGCCTCACTTCATTATTTTGCTGTGCAAATTCCTTAGAAAAAGGCAGATTCCTTGACAATCTTCTCAGATTGCCTCCTATACTTCTCTTATACAGGACATTTTCCCCCTAATAAATGTATTCTCCTTTTTAAAACATTAACTTATGGTCTATAGTATTGTGTCTCAATAATGAGAAAATAAATAATGGCCATTTTGGTCCTGAGAATGTGGCAGCTACTGCGACACTATCTAAACATGTGGTTTAAAACCATTGCAAGTGTCTTATAGGAAAAATTTGAAATGGTTTAGAGATTTCAGCTGGAAAAGCAGCCCTAGAATATTAGGAGCCAAGCTTGAAGGGAGATTCTTCTCAGACCTCAGTATATCTGAATGCTAGCAACAACGTAGTTGATAACCAAAAAAGTTTCATACATACTTCTTTACCATCACAGCCTAAGTAACCAGCCTCACCACACAAGAAATTGATTTTTTGATGGCTTTAGGCTTAACCATTTGTATCCATCGCCTTTATTGACAAATTTTTCATCACTTGACAAAACCATTGCCATTTGCGTTGCACTATAAGCCAATTTTACATCAGAATAAATGTAGTTTATTGTATATAATTAAATATAGACTGCTGTATGTGAAAAAATACTATGAAAATGAGCCCTATTACAACTTTTGGAGCAAAATCTAATGAAAGACGTGGCATTATTTTCAGGAAATATGGTAGTTCCACTAGACAGATGATCACATGTATCATCGTATCAACCATATTTTAGAGGAGAATTTTTCAATTTAAGTATTAACTTTTTAAACCAGGTTTCATTATACAACTCACGTTGGCTATAATCTCACTATGTATCTGACTGGCCTTGAATATGTAATAATCCTCTTGCGTCAACCTCACAAGTTCTGGGGTTACAAACATCTGCCATCATATCAAGTGGACTATAAACATTTAGAACAGAAAATTTCATGTTGTAGTAGGTGGTTCCCTTGTGCATTGTAAAATGTTTATAATTATACCTGGTCTCTACCTATATTAGATATCAGTATCACGGGCCTTTCCCTACTTACGACAGCAAAAATATATTCAAGCATTCCTTAAAGTACCCTGCAGGATAAGCTCATCTTTGGGTGACAACTACTGTATTAGTAATACTTATTGTGATATATCTAACCTGAACAAATGATCCACTTCTCTCATTACAGCAGCGATCTCCTCAAATTATACTAGTCCATTTATAAAACATCTTTTTCTTAGCAGCTAGTTTCCACTGCTGTTGTCATGCACTGAAGCCAGGTAATCTTCACAGAAACTTAAGGGATACTCAAACACAAAACAAAGCAAGAGAAAAAAAAATTGGTCGTACTTGTATACCTATTTCTGAAAAGAGAATGGCAACTAGTCTAAACTATGAGGTATATCATGTGAGTGGACCATATTATATAGCCATCTTAAGTTCACTTCCCTAAAATTATTTCATCTAAAAATTGGTAAGGCAAAAAATAAATAAATAAATAAATAAATAAATAAATATTGGTAAGGCTTGGGACTCTGGGGCAACTGATGTCAATTCCAAGACTGTCCAGTTTGTGCAGACTTCTATGACATATTGAACCAATTTTACCTTACTATTAGCATCACAATAAAGGTTCAATAACCATACCATAGAAACATGGTTTTATTAATATGAGTTCAAAGTAAGTTTCAAGAACTGACCCCAATGGAGTAAAGCCCCAATCAACAGTCCACAAAACTTAATGGTACTATATTTGTGCTATATATGTCATGAAATTATACTATGGCAATGCACATTTCAATCTGTGGAACCTTCCCAAACACTTTTGAACAGTGTAGCACAAAATCCCTCAGGAATAATGGTTTACATTGCATGGAAGGCTTTGTAAAAAGGGAATGGTGTTTCTTCACACATCAGTCCTTTTAATTATTCCCAGTGCATCTATGCCAGAAGCTCCAGGAAGTATCTCAATGCAGGATAAATCCTCATGGTTTGATTCTGCTTTTTCCTTTCCCAAACTTTCACACAATGACCTTGTCTCCCCTATTTATAACTCCTTCTCATGTAATTCTGTTCTTGACCATTAATGGCCGTGGCCTAGCCTTAGTATTCTTCTCTGTTCCTTCACAGGCCACACTATGTTCTTGTCTGTAAGACTTTGCACTCATTGTCCTTTGTCTCTGTCTTAGTTACTTTTTGTCAATGTCACAACAAAATATCCAGCATCCAAAGTTAAAGAAAGAAAGGTTTATATTCTATCAGTTTGTAGGGTTTTAATTCATAATTGGTTGGCTCTAAGGCAAGGGGTCATGCAAGAGGGGTATCACAGAAGACAAACATCAGTATCAGTAGCAAAAAGCAACAAGTGAACAGAAAACAAAAAAACTACAATATGATTTTCTTTCCCTCATGCAGTAATCTAGGCTACCTGCTTATGGGTAGACAGCCCTCACACCCATAATTTACCATGTTTGATCCTGTAATTGCACTATGAATCAGTCACAAGCTCTACAACCAGCCTCTTCTGAAAAAGCCTCTTCTATGAATGCATGAGGCTTTGGGGGACATCTAAAAACAAGCCATAATATTATTGGTCTGGATCGAAAAGACTCAACCAATTCCTTTACACAAAAGATATTTAGTCAATTTGCAAGAGTTTTCAAAGTCCTTAAACTTCTGGCATTTCTGCAAAGTTTAACTCCAAAGTCTCCTCTGAGATTTAAGGGAAACTCGTAGGTTCAAGACTCTGTACAAATGAAAAAAAAAAAAAAAAAAAAAAAGATTTCCAACATCCAGTGGCATAAGATAAACATTTCTATTCCAAAATTTACAAACAGGAGGACAGTAGGAAATTGGAACAAATCAAGACCAACATCCAACTGAGCCAACACTGAATCTCATATCTCCAGTTTCAGGACCCTTAGGAATCTTTGGCAAGTTGTGAAGTCCAAATGGCTTGGTTGACTTCAACCATATGGCACTTCTGGTGGTTGTAGCTCCCATGGCTTCTCTCTTGGCTTGGCACTGCTCCCTCTTTCTAGTTTTCCTCAGATGATCCACTTCTCTGGATTCTCCAATCTTCTTGTGTACCCAATGCACCTTTGACTTCACATTCACAGTTTCCTATGCTGCTATGTAGGGCAACACTGCGTAGCACCCCAGGTCTTCTGAAATCTGAGTGCAAGCTTTCCTGATCCCACAACCCTTACATTCTGCATGCATCTAAAACCAACACCATGCAAATGATGCCAAGTTCTGGTGCCAGCTGTAGCTGTAGCCAGTCATTCTGCTCTCAAACCCGGAGAAACAACTTCTATATTATTGCTATTCTGGAACATGGTTCTCTGAGGGCTCTTTTTTCATAGAAAAGTCTTTTACTTTTTCAATTTTAAGGATTCACATGTTTGGAATCATTCTGGCTCTTGTGATGCCTCCAGGCCACCTTTTTTGCCTTCTTCCTTCTCAGCAACCAAGTCTTCTTCTGCTCTATCTTTGAAATCCACAGCTTTACTAGTATGTGATTTTTTTTTTCTGCCAAATTCACAATCTTTTAAATCATCCCTTTGAACTCTCTGTTCTTGATTCGGAAAGTAGACATGGATAAAATTATCCAACAGCAGGAATGCCATGGCCTCAAGATCCCTGGTACCAAAAAAAAATAAAAAATAAAATAAAAGGAAAGAAAAATATGATATAAGGCAGTATGTGTGTGTGGGAGAGCTTCTGCTCCACTCTGCACTGTACCCCTCTGGAACTGGCACAGGCCTGATGTGTGTGTGTGAGAGCTTCTGCTCAAATGCACCCATTGTACTCCTGGGAACCCAGCACAGACCTAGCATACAGGCCTGTTGTGAAACTGTGCAGCAAAATCCTTGCAGAGAGGTTAAGGGTCAGAACCACCCAGAGAATACAGGAGTAGAATACCTTGCCAGAGAGCCACAGTGGGTTCGCTTCCATGGACTTCATCAGGAAGAAGCTGAGCACAACAGCCAGACCCAAGCCAGGCACATGGAGACAAATACAAACTTTTTACATCCACGGCGGTAAGGTGAGGCACATTACTAGACCCAGATCTATACGAGCATCCTCTCTAGACTGGGAGAGGGGAAAAATGCTAATGGAGTGAACTAGTATGACTGGAAGACCAGGTATATCAAAAGGAGGTGATCAGATGGAACTTAGGGGAACTAAAGTACAAATTCCCAATTTATTACCTGCTTAGCTAAACAGACAAATTACTTGCCATTACTGTCTAAAATACAAATCTATTCGTTACAAAATTCGTCAACTGCTAAATATCATTATCCATTATTAGTGTCCCGAATTCTAATTCAGTAAGTACAAAACTGTAAGTGCCTTAACCATATAATTTAACTTGTGCAAAAATTTTTATAAGTGCTAAGGATATAAATGTATCAAGGCTCTACAACAAAGGTCAGAGGACAATGCTATCTAAAATGTCAAAGAAAAGGAGCAAAACACAATCTCAGGTTCCAAGACCACCCAGAGCAACTGCAAGAGACATTAGCACAGATGAAACTGGGAATCACACAGCTAAAATGTATGAAATACTAGAGTCTGAAGTAAAAAAAACAAACAAACAAACAAACAAACAAAAAACACCCAGCTTCAGAAAGGTATAGAGGAAATCAGATCAGAAATAACCTCTGGGTTTGGCACTCCCTGGTGCTCCCTGGGACAGGGGCACTACATAGGGGCACCACAGGCTCACTGTTGTGCCAGAAGGGATGCAGGAAAAGTAGCAGAATACAACACCTATATCTAGGCCAGGCATAACTGGATAAACTCAAACTTTATAGATCTGTACCCTAATCTCATTATGTGCTAAGGTTATAACAGAATCAATGCTCGACACCAAAGGTCAGAAGTCAATGCTATAACAATAACAAAGACAAGGAGCAAAATGTAATCTCAGGCCTTGAGTACACCTATGACAAGTGCAAAGGACACTAGCTCAGCTGATATGAATGAATTCATAGAGTCGGAAGCAAAGGAACAGCAGCAGAAAGGCATAGAGGAACTCAGACCAAAATTAAATCCTGAAATAAAAAAAGAAATTTCTCAATACATAGCACCTGAAATAGAGAATCAAATGCAGAAACGTTTGGGGGAAACCCAATGCCTACCCAGAACAAGTGCAGAGAACACTAGTTCAGCTGAAACGTATGAATTAACAGTGTAACAAGCAAAGAAACAACAGCAGAAATGTAAGGAGGATCTCAGAGCAGAAATAATTTCTGAAAGAAAAAAATCTCTGAATTCATATTTGAAGTAAGGAATCAAATATGGACATATTTGGAGGAAAGCCAAATTGGAAAAAAGTGCAGTAAAAGAATTAATAGCTACATCTAAAGAATAAATTCATAAAAAAGAAATTAGAAATGTGAAGGAATCCTTGAATGACCAATACAGGGAAGAAATAGATCGCATGAAACAGAGTCAAAGGGATACAGAAGAAATTAAAATCTCAATCACAATTATACAAAACCATTTGAGTGAAAGCAGAGAAAGAGTTTAAGATCTTGAAGATACTAGTGCAGCTAGTGAAAAGGTGACAAAGGATCTCTTAAAAACAAGTAGGATGCAGAAAAACATAATCCATCATTTGCACAATGATGCCAAGTTGAACAATGTGAGACTAATAGGCATCAATGAGAAAGACGGAGTCAATAAAAATGATATAAAAAGAATATGGGCAGAAGTAATAGCAGAAAACTTCCCAAATAGGATGAAACAATCTGGCATTCAGGTAACCAAAGCATATAGAACATCAAATAACTTCAACCCAACTAAAAACACATGGAGACATATAATAGTCAAGATCCCAGAAATTCAACAGAAGAAAAATACAGTGGTAGCACCTAGAGAAAAGAAACAGGTCACATTCAAAAGAAAACCTATCAGAATTACAGCCACTTTCTCTACGCAAACCATAAAGGAACGGAGAGCATGGAGCAGAATATTTGAAATCCTCTAGGAAAAAACTTCCAGTCCAGACTACTATACCCTGCAAAACTCTCTTTGAAGTTTGATGGAGAAGTGAAGAAGAATAACTAAAGAATTTCATGATAACAAGGCCAATCCTACAGAGGATGGGCCCTGATGTCTTTTCTGAAGTACAGAATCAAATGCAGAAGCGTATGGGGAGAAATTCAATGCCCACCCAGAACAAGTGCAGAGAACACTAGTTCGGCTGAAATGTATGACTTAACAGCGTTGCAAGCAAAGAAACAACAGCAGAAGGTAAGGAGGAACTCACAGCAGAAATAATTTCAGAAATAAAAAGAAAAAATCTCTGAATTCAGATGTTCTATAGAGGGACCACAATGATCAAAACTCCATGAAAGAGAACAGAAGGAACCCAATAAATAGGGAAAACTGTTAAACACAGAACAAAAAGGAGTAAACAACAGCAAGTAAATAACATGACAATCAACAGTCAACATATTTCAATTATAACCATCAATGTAAATGACTCAATTCACCGAATAAGAGAAATAGACTGGCACAGTGGATTAGGAAAAAAATCTAATAATATGCTGTACACAAGAAACACACTTAACTCAAAAAAAAATTCATAGGCTAAGAGTCAAGGGATAGAAAACAATACTACGTGCCCCAGCACCTCAGAAAAAAGCAGGGGTAGCAATCCTTTTCTCAGACAGTCTCAACTTCAATCCAAGAATGATCAAATGAAATAAAGAAGGCCATTATATACTGCTTAGGGGAAAAATTCAAGAGCAAAAGGTAAAACTCATAAATATCTATGCACCAAATGTAGGAGCATCCACTGTATAAAACAAATCTTAATGGACACGATAAATCTAATATTCAAGACCACAATCTTAACAGGAGACCTTAAAACCCTTGGGGCTTGGGAGATAAGTGAGTGGGATAAGTGCTTCCCTGGCAAGGGAAGTGTTCAATCCCCAGTTCCGAAAAAAAAAAAAAAAAAAAAAAAAACACCTTATCTCAAAAAGATAGGTCAACCAGACAAAAAAACTAGCAAAGAAGAAGCAGAGCTTGGAACAAATGGACCTGGTGGACATATACAGAGAGGTCTACCCAAACACAGATGAATACACATTTTTCTCAGGTGCACATGGGTCATTTTCTAAAATAGACCACATACAAGCCCATGGGTCATGCATAAGTATATATAAGAAAACAGAAATTATCCCATGTATATTATCTGACCACAGTGCAATGAAACTTATCTGATCACTGTGCAATGATACTAGAAATAAATGACAAAACAAACCAGGAAAACCCGCCAAATGCATGGAAATTAACCAACACCCTGCTAAGCAATCAATGGCTCACAGATGAAATTAAACAAGAAATTCAACGATATCTACATTTCAATGAAAATTCAACCACAACTTGACGGAGTTTATAGGCATGCGATGAAAGCAGTTCTCAAAGGGAAAATCATAGCTATGAACTCACATAAAACAGAACGGGAACAAAGAAACAGCCTAATGTTGCACTTCTGACACTGAGAAAAGGAAGAGCAAACCAAACCCAGAATGCAAAGACAGGAGGAAATCATAAAGATTAGAGCAGAAATTAATTCAATTGAGATGAAGAAAATATTTCAAAGAATCAACAAATCAAAAACCTGGTTCTTTGAAAGACTAATAAAAAAGTCATAAGGCCCTAGCTAACTTTATCAAAAATAGGAAAGAAAAAATTCAAATACAAGCACTAAGGAATGAAAAGGGTGAAACCACCACAGACCCAGTGCAAATTTAGAAGATTATCAATAGCTACTTCAAAAACTTTTATGCTCAAAGAATGGAAGACACAGAAGAAATGGACAGATTCCTCCATAGGTACAAATTACCAAAACTAAATTAAGAAGCCAGAATAACTCTCAACAAGACAATAACAGCCAATGAAATAGAAAACATAATAAAATGTCTGCCTAGAAAGAAAAGTCTAGGTCCTGATGGATTCACAGCTGAATTATGTAAGAAATTTATACAAGCTATAATCCCTACATTCCTCTAACTCTTCAATAAAATTTAAAAGGAAGTAGTCCTCCCAAAATGATTTTTGCAGGCAAGTACATAATGATTCCAAAACCAAGGAAAGACACAATAAAAAAGAACAACAGGCCATTCTCCCTCATGAACATAGATGCAAAAATCCCCAATAAAATCCTAGCAAATAGAATACAGAAAATCATTGAGAAGATAATACAAAATGACCATATAGGATTTATCCCAAGGGTGCAAGGATGGTTCAATATTCAAAAATCTATAAATGTAATATGCTATATTAATAGACTGACATCTAAAAACTACATCATGATCTAAATGTTACAGAAAAAGCTTTTGACAAAGTCCAACACTCATTCATGTTTAAAGTCCTAATAAAATTGGCATAGAAGGCCTTTATTCCAAATTGATAAAATCCATCTATGATAATCCAAGTGCTAATATAATTGTAAAAGGAGAAAAACTGAAATATTTTACTCTTATATCTGGTACAAGACAATAATGTCCTCTATCATCCCTCCTATTCAATATAGTTTTAGAATCATTAGCTTCAGCCATTGTACAAGAGGGAGAAATAAAGAGAATAAGAACAGGTAAACAAGTTAAATTATCACTATTTGCAGATGACATGATACTTTACTTGGAAGACCCAAGATATTCCACTAAGAAAGTTCTACAATTGATACTGAAATTCAGTATCATACCAGGATACAAAGTCAGTACTCAAAAGTCAGTAGCATTCCTCTACACAGATAACAAATACACGGAGAGGGAAACTATAGAAATAATACATTTTATAATTGCACCGTGGGAAATCAAATACTTTGGAGTTCACTTAACGAAGGAGGTCAAAGAACTTTTCACAGAAAATTACAACACCCTAAGAAACGAGATTGTAGAGGATTTCAGAAAATGAAAAGACATTACATGCACCTGGATAGGAAGAACCAGCATCATGAAGATGAGCATACTCCCAAAATTATTGTACAGATTTACTTCAATCCCTATCAAACTGCCACCAGCATATCTCCCAGACCCAGACAAATTGTTCCTAAGTTTTATTTGGAACCAGAAAAGACCTAGAATATCAAAGGCAATCCTAGACAACAAAGAAAAGGCAGGAGGCATCACAATTCCTGAATTGCAATTATACTACAAAGCTACTGTGATAAAATCAACATGGTAGTGGCAACTAAATAGACATGCAGATCTAAGGAATAGAATAGAAGATAGAGACCTCTACAATCATACTCAGCCACCTGATCTTCGTCAAAGGTGCCAAACATACTTACTGGAAGAAAGATAGCCTCTTTAACAAATGGTGATGGAAAAATTGGCTTTCTACATGCCGAAAATTAAAACTTGGCCCAGCTTTATCACAATGCACTAAGCTAAAGTCAAAATGGATTAAAGATCTAAATATTAAAAAAGCAATACTCAAACTCCTGGACAAGAAAGAAGAAACTCGAAGACATAGAGATAGTCAAAGAGTTCATGAACAAACATGTATTTGCATGGGAAACACAGGAAAGAATTAACAACTGGAATCAACTCTTACTGAGAAGTTTTGCATGGCAAGAGAAATTATAGATAATTATAAAGACAACCCACAAATTTCAAAAATATTGTAACTAATAAGAACTGATATTTTTGGATGTGTTATATTGGAAAGTATTGTTTTACTAGGATATGGAAAACCCCTTAATGAGCATTTGTGTTTAAGTGATGCACTCAGCAGAGCTAATAATAAACCCTTACCTCTGGCTCAATATCGAACTTCCTCCATATATATATATATATATGTATTTTAGGGAAGTGTGTACAGGATGTTCAGTGTCTCAGTCCAGATCAGACTCCTAGTAATCCTTCTGTTTACAGACTTACAGCCTCTGAAGAGCAGCTGGAATTACAGGCCTAAGCCAACATGCCAAGTATCAATTGCCATCTCAGGGTGCCCCAGGGGTAGGACCGGCACAACAGGCCCAGGTATTGAATCTCGGGTTCTTCCGCCTGCTTGCAGGCTCTTTAATCCACCGAACTATTTGGTCAGACAACATTCAAAACACTGACATGAGAAGAAAAGTAATTCATTCAAAGCCCTCTACCACCCTGGCAGTAGTAAAATATTCTTAAATGGTAATCGAAAAATAAACAGTTAAGAAATTGACACACTATAAGTACTAATAATATACCAGCAGTAAACATAGTTACAACGATGTAAAATTAAAGTACAAACATAAAAATAATCAAAGTGCTAGCACCTATTTGCCCCTGGCAATGGCAACAAAATCATCAATGATTACAGAGTCAAAGACAAACTAAGAGCCCCTGCCTTCAAGCCCACCAAGCCAGTGAGAATTTTTCTGAATCTCCTGGAAACCCATCCACATGAGCCAGGTTTGGTGAGTATGTGGGAGGGCCTTTGACTTCTTCCTGCACACCGTGGCATCCGGAGCCCCGATCCCAAGAATTCCAAGTGAGGGAACAGCCTGAAACACCCCAGACTGACGTGCAGGGCGAGTCCCCAGAGCCCATGCCCCCAAGCCCACCAAGCTAGTGAGAATTTCTCAGTCTCACCCAGCAACTGATCCATGTGAGCCAGGTTCAGTGAGTGTGTGGGAGAGCTTCTTCTCTGTATAGTGTTCTCTGGACCAGGGACAGAATAGAGGGGAACCAAAGGCTCACAATTGTACCAGAAGAGCTGCAGCAAAAAGGAACTGAACACAACAGCTAGATCCAGGCCAAGCATAACTGGATAATCTCAAACTTAATAGGCTAGCACACTAAACACATTGCATGCTAAGGTTATAGCTGCACCAAAGCTCTACAACAAAGGGCAAAGGTCAGTGTTACACAAAATGAGAAGAACGAGGAGCAAAATTAAATCTCTGGACTTGAGAGGACAAATAATAAGTGCAGATGACACAAGATCAGCTGAAAAGCATGAATTAACAAAGTCAGAAGCAAAGAAACAACAGCAAAAAGGTATAGAGGTACACAGAGCAGAATTAACATCTGAAATAAAAAAAAAATTCTGAATACATAGTATCTGAAGTAACAAATCAAATCCAAAAACGTATGGGGGAAACCGAATGCCCACAAAGTGGGCAAGTGAAGAGAAAACTATTCCAGCTGAAAAATACGAATTAACAGCATCGCAAGCAAAGAAACAACAGCAGACTTGATCCTGCCCAAGCCCGCCCAGCCAGGGAGACCAGCCTGAGATTGCCCGGCCAGCTCCAGTGGCCTTCTGGATCCTGCCCTGAGCCCTCCTGGTGAGTGGGAATTTGCACAACTCACCAGGCTTCCCAGATCAGTGAGTGTGTGGTGAGTCTGAGGGAGAGCCTTTGGCTTCTTCCTTCGATCACTACCCGGATTCCCGCCTCCAAGCCCTCTAAGCCAGTGACCAGCCTGAAAACCCAGGGTCCACTCACCAGAAACACCCCCATATCCCCTGCCTTAAAACCCGCTGACCAAGTGGAAAATCCCCCAACTCCCTTGGCAACAAAGTTGGGTGAGTGAGAGCTCCAGGCCCACTGCAGCGGAGACATATTTCCCAGCGATCCTTGATCCCATCCCACGGCCCAAGACCCAGCGCAGCTCGGCCTGTGAGTGAGGGCTCCAGAACCAGAGGGACGCTTCCCAGCCTTCTTCGGTTCCAGTCCGAGGACACTAGCTCAGTTGAAATGAATGAATTAACAGAGATGGAAGCAAAGGAACAACAGCAGAAAGGTATGGAGAAACTAAGACCAAAATTAATTCTTGAAATAAAAAAAGAAAAACCTGAATACATAGTATCTGGAATAAAGAATCAAATCCAGAAACATCGGGGGGAAACGAATGCTCAACCAAATCAAGTGCAGAAAGCACTATTCCAGCTGAAATGTATGAATTAACACTGTCTGAAGCAAACAAAAAACAGCAAACAGGTCAAAAGTAACTCAACATAGAAATAATGTCTGAAATCAAAAAGGAATTCTTTGAAAAAAAGAATTTTTTGAAATAATAGCATCTGAAATACAGAAAGAAGTCCAGAAATAACAGAGAAAACAAAACTTGGAAGAAACTCTGCAGAAAAAAAGAATGAAAAACTACCTCTAAAGAAGACATGAGGAGTTCTGCAATATGATGGATTCCTTGAATGAGCAATACAGAAAAGAAACAGAACAGACGAAACAGTCAAAGAATATAGAAGAACTAAAAATATAAATTGCGAGTCTTCAAAACCATTTGAGTGAAAGTGAAGATAGAGTTGCAGATCTTGAAGACACTCGTTGAGCTAGTGAAAAGGTGAGAAATGATCTCTTAAAAACAAAGAGAATGCAGGAAAAAATAATCCATCACCTGCAAGATAACACCAGGATGAACAATGTGAGATTAATTGGTACAATGAGAATGTACCAATGAAATACAAATGAAATAAAAAGAATTTGGGGAGAAATAATTGCAGAAAAATTCCTGATTATGAGGAAAGAATTCAACATTAAGGCAAACAAAGCATACAGAACACGAAACAACTTCAAACTAAGTAAAAACACACTGAGACATATAATAGTCAAGATTGCAGAAATCCAACACAAAAATATACTGACAGCTGGTAGAGTGAAGCAGCAGGTGATACTCAAAGGAAAACGCATCAGAATTACAGCCACCTTATATAACAAACCATGAAAACAAGGAGAACATGGAGCAGAGTTCTTTAATTCTTGCAAGAAAATAAATTCCAGCAAGGACTATTATAGCCTGCAAAATTCTCTTTCAGGTTTGATGGAGAAGCAAAATTCTTCCACAACAACAACAACAAAAAAAAAAACAATTTGAAGATGGCAAAGCCATCCCTACATGGGCTGCTGAAAGATGTTCCAGAGAGAGACCAAAATGACTACATTTCCATGAGTGGAAACAGAAGGAACCCACTAAACAGGACAGACAATTGAACACCGGACACAAAGCAGTAAACAACAGGAGATAAATATCATGATGAACATAACTCAACAGATTTCAATTATCACAATCAAAGTCATTCATAGGCTCAAAGTCAAAGGATGGAAAACAATACTACATGTCCCAGCACCTCAAAAAAAAGGAAGGAGTAGCAATTCTCTTCTCAGACACTCTCAACTTCAAACCAAGAATGCTCAACGACAGAAAGAAGGCCACTATATATTGGTCAGGGGAAAAATTCAAGAGCAAGAAGTAACACTCATAAATATCTATGCACCAAACACAGGAGCACCCAACTATGTAAGACAAATCTTAAGGGACATGAAAAACTTCATGTCTAAGAACACAATCTTAACAGGAGATCTTAACACAAAAAGATAGGCCAACCAGACAAAAAATTAGCAAGGAAGTAGCAGAACTGAACCAGAGCTTGGAACGAATGGACCTGGTGGACATATACAGAGTGTTCCAACCAACCACAGCTGAATACACAGTTTTTTCAGCTGCACACGGGTCATTTTCCAAAATAGACCACATACTAGTCCAGAGGTCATGCCTAAGTATATGCAAGAAAATAGAAACTATCGCATGCATACTATCTGACCACAATGGAATGAAATTGGAAATAAATGACAAAAGAAACCAGAAAAACCCACTAAATTCAAGAAAAATAAATAACACCCTAATCAGCAATCAATGGGTTGCAGAGGAAATTCAACAATATCTAAAATTGAATGAAAATTTAAGAACAACTTAAGGAAATTTATGGGATGCGATGAAAGCAGTTCCTAGAGGGAAAATTAAAGCTATGAACTCACACATTAGGAAAACAGAAAGGGAACAAATTTGCACCTTAATGTTGCACCTCCGACAACTAGAAAAAGAAGACCAAACAAAACCCCGAGCACAAAGACGGGAAGAAATCATAAAGATTAGAGCAGAAATTAATTCAATTGAGATGAAAAAAACAATTCAAAGAATCCACAAATCAAAAAGTTGGTTCTTTGAAAAACTAAATAAAGTTGATAAGGCTCTTGCCATGCTCATCAAAAAGAGGCAGAAGAATATTCAAGTACAAGCGATAAGGAATGAAAAGAGTGAAATCACCACAGACCCAGTGGAAATTCAGAAGATTATTAATAGTTACTTCGAGAATCTTTACGCTCACAGAATAGAAGACACAGAAGAAATGGACATATTCCTCGAAAGGTACAAATGACCAAAACTGAATCAAGAAGATATAACAACTCTCAATAAGCCGATAACAGCCAATGAAATATAAAACGTAATAAAAAAGCCTACCAACAAAGTCCAGGGCCTGATAGATTCACAGCTGAATTCTACAAGAAATTTATAGAAGATATAATCCCCACACTGCACAAACTCTTCCATGAAGTTGAAAAGGAAAAAGTCCTCCGAAAATCATTTCTGGAGGCAAGTATAATACTGATTCCAAAAACAGGGATAGACACAACCAAAAAGGAGAGCTACAGGCCAATCTCTCTCATGAACATAGATTTGAAAATACTCAGCAAAATCCTGGCAAATCGAATACAGCAAATCATCAAGAAGGTGATACACCATGACCAGGTAGAATTCATCCCAGGGATGCAAGGATGGTTCGATATTCGAAAATCTATCAATGTAATACACTATATTAATAGACTGACATCTAAAAACCACATGATTATCTCAATTGATGCAGAGACAGCCTTTGACAAAGTCCAACACTCATTCATGTTCAAGGTCCTACAGAAAATTGGAATAGATGGACTCTATCTTAACTTGATAAAAGCCATCTATGACAACCCAAAAGCTCATATAATCCTAAAAGGGGAAAGACTGAAATCTTTTACTCTTAAATCAGGTACAAGACAAGGATGTCCTCTATCACCCCTCCTATTCAATATAGTCTTCGAAACCTTAGCAACAGCCATTAGAAAAGAGGGAGAAATAAAAGGAATAAGAATAGGTAAAGAAGAAGTTAAATTATCACTATTTGCAGATGACATGATACTTTACTTGGAAGACACCAAAAATTCCACCAAGAAACTACTAGAACTGATAGGCAAATTCACAAGCATAGCAGGATACAAAATCAATACTCAAAGGTGACTAGCATTCCTCTACACAGATAGCAAGCACCCTCAAAGGGAAACAATAGAAACAATGTTTCACAATAGCACCGCAGAAAATGAAATACCTTGGGATTCACTTAACCAAGGAAGTCAAACATCTTTTCACGGAAAATTACAACACCCTAAATAAAGAGATTATACAGGATTTCAGAAAATGAAAAGATATTCTATGCTCCTGGATAGGAAGAACCAACATCGTGAAGATGGCCATACTCTCAAAATTGCTGTACAGATTTATTGCAGTCACTATTAAACTGCCACCAACATACCTCCCAGATATAGAGAAATCAATCCTAAAATTTATTTGGTACCACAAACGACCTAGAATAGCAAAGACAATCTTGGCCAATAAAGACAAGGCAAGAGGCATCACAATTCCTGATTTGAAATTTTACTACAAAGCCACTGTGATAAACTCAACATGGTATTGGCAACAAAATAGACCTGAGGATCAGTGGAATAGATTAGAAGACACAGAGGCATCTACGAAAACACTCAGCCATCTTATCTTCGACAAAGCTGCTACAGAAGCTCACTGGAAGAAAGATAGTCTCTTTAACAAATGGTGCTGGAAAACATGGCTTTCTACATGCTGAAAACTAAAATTTGACCCAGCTTTATCACCATGCACTAAGGTAAAGTCAAAATGGATTAAAGATCTAAACATTAAAACAGAAACACTCGATCTCCTGGAAGAGAAAGTAGGAGGAACTCTTGAAGACATAGGGGTAGGTAAAGAGTTCATGAACAAACATATATTTGCATGGGAAGCATTTGAAAGAATCAACAACTGGGATCAACTCTTCTTAAGGAGCTTCTGCATGTCAAAAGAAATTGTCAACAGAGTGAAAAACAACCCACAAACTTTGAAAAAATCCTAACTAATAAGCAATCAGACAGACGACTACTGTCTAGAATATATAAAGAACTAAGATATAACAGGGCCCTCAAATTTAAAGACCCAATTCAGAAATGGGCATCTGTGATGAATACACACTTCTCAGAGGACGAAATTAAAGAAGCAAATAAATATGTGAAAAAATGCTCCACATCGCTAGCCATTCGCCAAATGCAAATAAAAACAACACTGAGATACCATCTCGCTCCAGAAGGAATGGCTTTCATAAGGAAATCAACCAACAACAAATGCTTGAGAGGTTGTAGCGAAAAGGGAACACTTCTCCACTGCTGGTGGGAATGTAGACTGGTGCAACCATTGTGGAGGTCAGTGTAGAGACTCCTCAAAAGAGTAAGACTAGAAATCACATTGAAGACGGCTATCCCCCTACTGGGAATTTTCCCAAAGGATCTGGAAATATTGTATCGTAGAGATGTATGTGTACCTATGTTTATAGCAGCGCAACATGTGATATCAAAATCTCGGAAACAACCAAGATGTCCACCACATGAGGAATGGTTGAAAAAGATGTGGTATTTCTATATAATGGAGTATTACTCAGCTATTAAGAATGATAAGTTTGAAGCATTTATTCTGAAGTGGATGTCACTTGGATATATACTCATAAGTGAAATAAACCAGACACACATGTGTAAATATTGTATAGTCTTCCTAGTATAACAAGAGAAAAGGAGAAATACAAAAGGAAACGTACAACAAGTTAAATCAATTGAGTCAGATAAGGCAAAGTGAATGGCATATGCTGCAGGATACTAATCAGCTTTTCTTCTGGATGGTTAACAACCTAAGATCACAAGTCAGAGTTGGAGAAATAGAAGAGCCACAAGGCCAGCCAACATTTTGGCCCTAGCCTTTCAAGGTCAGCGAAGACTCAGGACATAGGAGGACATGTACTGCAACATCATGAAACTCAGGTGACCTCCAAATTTTCTGAACAAGGAGATTATGGAGCCACAGAGGAAAGAGACTGAACTTCTATAGTGTGCCTGGGGAGAGTCACATGAAGAAAATACTTTCTCTCAAGCTCTTACAGAGAGCAAACTGGTCAAGCATTGGCCGTGACTCATCCACATGGATGACACAGACAAAGGAACTACAGAATAATGTACAGGACTACAAGATAAACCCTGAGAAACTTCACTGATCACATAGGAAATATAAAGTTCATGTGTTGGTATATAAGTCTTGATCTATCTAGGTCTTAGCCATCCAGCAGAAAAGTATAAAAATGAAGTATACATCGTGGGGCCATAATATTAAGCTGAGCTATAAATGGCTATGGTCGACAACTTCTTTGTATAACTCAGTATTGTTATAGAATGCTGGACTGTGTTGGATTGTGGTGTCGAGTTTGAGTACCTAAGTTAGTTGAATGACAATGGAGTGGCCACCTTTGACAGGTGTAGACAAAGGAAGGCGTGTGGCAAGAAAAAATCATGATGTATGTGTATAGACAGTACAGTTGTGGTAGATAACACTGGGCTTCTACATAAATCTATGAGAGGCCAGATTTGCACTAATGGTGGTTGGAGAGGATATTATGTCGGCTTCTAGTACTATGGTCATCCACTAGGAAAATAATTATTGAATTTTTGTTATAATTCAGGTGTAAAAAATAAGATAAGTAAGCAGCTACACTCTTAATTCGCTGATAAGAGATATCTGCTAAAATAGTATCTGTAAATATAATATCATGTATGCACCTTGTGCAATACCAAAACATTTTACAATTTATTAATTTATCGAATCTGTCTTGTTAAGGCGTCTTGAAACTGTCTGATTGACATTTGTATTTCAATAAAATAAAAAAAAATAAATAAAATAAATTGGTTTATTATAAAAAAAAGTGAAAAGACAACCCACAAATTTTGAAAAAATTCTAAGTAATAAGCAATTTGACAAATGTCTGCTCTCTACAATAGATATATTAGGGCTCTCAAGTTTAAAGACACAATCGAGAAATGGGCATCTGAGAAGAATACACACTTCTCAGAGGGTGAAATTAAAAAAGCCAATGAATATATGAAAAAATACTCCACATCGCTAGCCATCCATGAAATGCAAGTTAAAACAACACTGAGATACCATCTCACTTCAGAATGAATGTCTATCATAAGGAAATCAACCAACAGGAAATGTTGCAGAGGTGTGGCGGAAAGGGAACACTTCTCCACTATTGGTGGGAATATAGACTGGTGCAACCGTTTTGAAAATTAGTGTGGAGACTCCTCACAAAACTAACACTGGAAATGCCATTCAAGCTGGCTATCCCATTACTGAGAATTTTCCCAGAGGAACTGAATACATCATATCATAGTGTTACATGTGTCCCTATGTTTATAGTAGCACAATTTGTGATAGCAAAATCTTGGAAACAACCAAGATGCCTGTGTCATGAGGAATGGTTGAAAAAGATGTGGTATTTCTATATAATGTGATAGTACTCAGCTATAAAGAATAATATACCTGAAGCACTTATATTGAAGTGGATGCCACTTGAACATATATTCATAAGTGAAGTAAACCAGACACACATGTGCAAATATAGTATAGTCTCCCTAGTATAAGAAGTCAGAAGAAGAAATACAAATAGAAATATGTGATCACAACTAAAAATAATTTAGTCATATAGTTATGGTAAGCTGAAGTACAAATCATGCAGGTTACCAATCAGCTTCTCTTCTGGATGGTTAACAGCTTATATTCACAGACCAAAAATTGGAGAAATCAAAGGGCTGGAAGTTCAGCCAACATTTTATCCTTAGACTTTCAAGGTCAGTGAAGGCTCATGACATAGGAGAACCTGTACTGTAACATTGTGGAACTCAATTTTGCCCAACTTTTCTGATCAGAGATTATGGAGCCATTGAGGATTGCAATTGATTATCTATATTGTGCCTTTGTACAGTCACATGAAAAGAAAAGTTTCTCTCAGTCTCTCAGAGAGCAAACTGGTCAAGCGATAGCTGTGACTCATCCACATGGCTGACTCTGAAAAGGATCTAGAGTGAGGTATGGGGTTATAGGATAAGCCCTTAGGGTACATGATCGACCTCATGAGATACAAAATCTATATTTTTTTGTTGTATATGTCTTGCTTTAGCTTGGTCTTAACCATCCAGCAGAAAGTTATAAAAATGAGGTATACAATATAAGGCCATAAAAATAAGCTGAGCTGTAATTACCTCTAGTGAACAACCTCTTCATATAACCCACTTTTATTGTGGACAGCTGGACTGTGTTTGAATGTTTCGCTGAGTTCAGGTACCTATAATAACTGAATTAAAATGGAATGCTGATCTTTGACAGAACTGAACAAAAAAAAGTGGGATACAAAGGAAGAATCATTCTGTGTTTGTATAAACAGTAAAGTTAGGATAAATATGCATCATTTCTGCATAATTCTATGAGAAGCAAGATTTGCACTAATAGTATTTAGGCAGGATATTCTCTCATCTTCTAGTACTATGGACAACCACTACGAAGATAACAAGGTAGAAAGTATTAATTATTCAAATTTTACTATAATTCCACTTTAAAATAAGATGTATACAGTTACATTCTCCTAATTCTTTGATTAGAGGCATCTGCTCTAATTGTTTTTATAAGTAGAATACCATATATGCACCTTGTACTACAAAAAACACTATGAAACCAATAGCAATGTATTAATTATTGAACGTGTCCTGCTCATTTTATTTGAAACTGTCTCATTGATATTCTTCTATAAAATAAAATTAAATTGAAAAAAACAAAGACAAACTAGGTGTTGACAATATCTTAGTTAATTTTCTCATCACTGGAACAAAACACTTGACACTTAAAGTTAAAGGAGGAAAGGATTAAGGTAGCTCACACTCCATAATGTTTCAAGCCAGGGCAGTATGGCAGAAGGTCATCATAGTGGACAAAAATTCATGTCAGGAGAAAAAGTAGTGAAACAGTAAAATAGTTAAGCTACAATAAAGAGCACCTAGTGAACAATGACAACAGAAATCCTCATTAAATGCCTACATTTTATTATAGCACTCACAGCCTTAATTCCAGCTTTATCTTGTGAATCAAACTCAGCACAATATTCTTAATGCCAACATCCCACACTCTATATCCAACCACCTCCATAAATCCCCATCTCTGAGCACATGAGGCTTTGAGAGTCCCCTGGTAGAATCCATAAAAGGCACACTATACGGGCCAGTAATATATCACCTTTGATCATATAAGAGAGAATTGTAATTATAGAATAAAATATAGGATAATCCAAATACTGGCATTGTCTCTGCTACATTTCTCTCAGTGCTGGAATAAAATACATGACACCCAAAATGAATGAAGTAAAGGTTCATTCAGCTCACAGTCAGTGGAGGTTTCAGTCCATATTCAGCTGGCTCCAAGGGACAGTTCCACATGGCAGAGAGCAACTGTTCATGGTGATCCTATTTTCTCACTTTAAATATTCTGATTAATCTTTTCAGAATGGATGAGCCTTCATCTTACTTCAAGTGTATTTGAGGCTTGCTCATCTTCACTTAGTCTTTTGACACTCTGCTCTCTCATACCCACAATGTGTGGAAACATGCACCTCCATTGTTTCCATATTGACCATTCTAGTAAAAAAAGAATACCTAAAAATCATCTGCATAAAAATATGGTAAACCCAACCCTGGTGGAACTCCCTCATGTGGCTTTAAAAAAGATTTCTACTTATTTTTCAAGACCTTCCTGAGATGAACGTGTTCCTTAGCAGTGACCCAACCATCTTCCCTAAGGCTAACACAAAGTTGTCCATTGGATAACTCCTAACAGAGGATTCTAATATATTAAGGTTAGGAGGAACTTCAAAGATTATGCACCTGTTCTTCCCCTCTTGACTTTATGAATGGGGACATTGAGGCTCAGACAGCAACGGATTTGAGAAATAATAAAAATGCACTTATTCAGAAAAGAATATCCTGCATACTGGTGTACGATCCAAAAATATGATGGATGTTTAGAATAAAAAGGACTACTGCAGCAGAAGTTGCATTGCCATTAATCCTCATCAGAGTCCTCCTGATTGGTTTCAAAGATTGTCATTGCCATTTGCTGAAGAAGTTCTGGGAGTTCCTTCTCATGAGTATCTTGATTTTCAATGTCTGGGCTGCTCTAATGTCCTGAATAAAATAAAAGTGTCACTTTTCATGCTTGTTTTTTTTTTTTTTACTTTGAGAAAGATATAGAAGTCACATAATATGACATTCATTAAATAAAGTAGATAAGTAAACACAAGTAGGTGTTTTTTCTTTGATTTTTGTTTTGTTTTTGAGGTACTAGGGATTAAACTTGGTACCTCGTGCTTGCCAGGAAGGTACTTATGCTACTGAGCTATATTGCTGCCCACCATAAGGGTTTTATAAGCCTGACTTTCTATTGGGTGGCATTCAGCAGTAGTATTCACCATGTATTTTTAAAATTCTAACTTTTATAAAGATGCTCACATAAAAGACTCCCAGAACTATTATGAAAGTGGCAAGAAAGACGGGTTAGTGTATTTGGAACAAAGCACTATATTTAGAGGAATATTAATGACAGTGTGTCTGTTACTGTAATCATTTCTAGTTAAATACAATTTTTTTGATCATCCATTGTATTTTACTAGCAGCAAGTAGGATCCATGTTAGGGAATGTAATATACACTTTCTCTTGCAATAATCAGCACAATCCCATTAGGTAGGCACTATTATTATCTTGTTTCCATCTTATTGAGCACTGTGAAACATAGATAAGCTTTTGTATATAAGCATATGTGTGCACTTGATAGAGGATTTTACGAGAGCAGCAAGCCAAATGAAGTGATATTCAAGTAAAAGTACTATCATACTGATTTATCTGAAGAGTAAATTTTAATGACATAGCAATCATATTTAGTAAAGAGAATTGGAAATCAGTTCATTACATGAGACTGAGGAGGAAAACAAAAACTACTTGCATACAAAATCTAACAGCACACTGCTATGTGTATAAAGGGGAGAAGATACCATTGTATTGCCTATAGGCAGAGAAAATGGTGACATGCAATTGTGCTTGTGTAATTGATATACAGTTGGATAACAAGTGATACCAGGATCCAAACAGAAAGTTGGTAGTGACACATATAAAGGGCTGAAACCAAAAGCTCAGTTTCATTTACGCCAGTGGATTTCACAATTTAGGGTGCACATGACTGATCTAGTGAAATAATTACAAATTCAAGTCCATGGAGTCACATAATTTCTTATCCAAATGGTCCTGGTTAGGTTCCTTGAATTTACATTTTCAAAAATTCCCGTCACTGGCTGGGGAGATAGCTCAGTAGAATAAGCACCTGCTTGGGATGTAGAACTCACACAACTGTCCATGTAGTTATCTTGAATAGGATGAGGATGTTTACAAAGTAAGAATCCTGGCTCCCTGCTGATTCACTTAATGAAATTTCTAAATTAAAGTTGATATAATGTATAAACCTGTACAAATAATAGTAGCTAAACTGGTAGTGGTGAGTGGCATACACCAGTAATCACATCCTTCTGACAGCCTAAAGCACAAGTACTGAAAGCTAAAGGGCAGTGGTATCTGGACCCTGGCCCATCACTTGTGCTTTATGTGGGATCCTGGGGGTCTAAACCTAGGATCTAATGCACAAGGATAAGACACTTCTTTAGTAGTTTGTAAGTTAGTTCTTTTTCAGGATGTTCTATGGAACTCCTTCTTCTTCTCTTTTAAGATCTTGTTAAGGTGGTAGCCAAAAAAGTATTCTTAGTTTTCCTGCTCAGAGAGGATTTAAGTCATACTGCTTTCTCTAGTTTCCTGATTCAGACAGACTCTAACCCAAGATATTCTCAATGTGGCCTCCACAGTCAATGTTCTTCTTCAAAGGGGACTCTAAAATATTGAATGACAAAAGCACACTTTTGCCTTTGCTAATCTTTAACTTCATTTTGCAATTGAATATAATATTTCTTGCAATGACAAAATAAGCAGCAATTCATGGTGGCATTGTCAGGACCTGTGATCGTATTATCAATAGAAGACGCAGAAGGTTGTCAATCCTATTCCAGTAGCTCCTCTGCAAGTGTTTTCAAAAATCATTTATGATCATCTTACTTCAAAATCATAGTAGTATAAACCTGCCACAGCATTTTGTAGTTTAATGTATGAAAAGTAGCACATATATCACAAATTCGTTTTAATATTTAAATAACTATATTTTAATATAATAGGTTTCTTTTTATTACGATGTATGTTGCTTTCTAAGAGAGATTCTCTTGGCTTCACAAGCCAAGAAAAGAGCTCCATATTATGTAAAAATCAAGAAACTAAGTTTTTAACAACTGGGGTGTGTCTGTGTGTCTGTGGGAATGAGCTATGCAGAATGGAAGAAGTCCTAGTTGCTAAAACTGTGAGAAGAACAGAACAAAGTTAAGTGTGAAGCTATGCAGACCTCATGTTCCTACCAAGAGCACCAACACACACTCACGCTTCACTCCTGCTCCCCAAATAAAAGCCTGCAAGAGGCCTGATCCTGATTAAAAACACAAAAACAAAAACAAAAACTCATTTCCCAAGGAACAGGATTTGTCATCAGATGTTGAATATGTAAAAATTGGTGACCAGGAGAACACTACCAAAGAATTCCAGAATCATCAGTCACCATTTGGAAATATCAAGGCCTAATATTTGCCTTCAGAGGACTTTGGTCACTCAAAAAATACAGCATTCCTCTCATGCATAATTAAAAACGAAAGCAAAATACACAGAAAAGTTTGCCCAAATTCTGGGGCTTACATATTTGTAGATTTCTTCGTAGTAAAATTCTGTATAAGGTCCTCAGAGTGAAATGATCCTTGCAACCTTAATTGCCTGGAGCTTTAACTGAAATTACTCACCTTGGTTATCGTAAAGTCTGGTACTTCAGGGTAGGGAGATGGCTCAGTAGAGTAAGCACTTCCCTGGCAAGTGCAAGGGCCTGAGTTCCCTGGTTCCACAAAAAACAGTTTGGTACTGCCTATTAAGAAATGGGAAAATCGACATCATTCCGCTCTGGAGCTTGACTCAGCATGAGGCTCCACACTCTATTGAGTCACTATGTGCTAGACACTGGTAAAATTCTTTTAACTATCTGTAAGATTCTGACAGACTACAGGCCTTTGAATTTTGGACAATTCGATGTACTCTGGCCCAACAAATTCATATGGCTTGAGTCAGTTGCAGTATAGATGCACCTCATGATGTGATTGTAACATTAACTGTTGAGGTATACACAAGCACTCACACAGGGGATTATGAAAATATTCTAACCAATAATCCATGATGTTTCCCAGGAAAATTTGTGAGTCAGCTTCACTTCTTTTTGGTCGCTGGTCTCTTCTGGGTTTCCAAAGCCAAACTCCTACCCTCCTATCAAGTCAAGACCAAGAAAAAAGCAGGAGTAGTTATTCTGGTTGCAAAAAATGTGAACATCAAACCAAGAGCAATGCAGAGATAAAGAAGGTCACTATAGGAGCCCAAGTGAACAGGGTGAGAAGCACTGCACGGAGATGACAGCAAGAAATTCAGATGAACTCGTCTTCCCAGAGGTTCTTAGATAGAACTCAGGGGAATAAGGTTACATATAAATTCCCAATTTATGACCTGTTGTATTACACAAATATAGTGTTACCTACAGTACAAAACTATTAGCTACCAAAGTTTGTCAATTTCTAAATTCCGCTTGCTGTTATTATTATTGCTAATTGTACTATTCCAAGTAAGACACCATATCTGTCTTAATCACATGTTCTCCCTTAAGTAATAATATTAAGAAATGCTAGAGTATTAACTATACCAAAGCCCTATTCTGAAGGACAGAGCACAATGCCAAATGGAAACCAATATCCTACTCTCAATCAATAGAGAAGGAAAGCTCTTGGTACACACATAAGCCAAGAATATCTAACAAACGAAAGAGATTCTTAAAGCACAGACTATAGAGAAGCTCTGATTGCAGTGATATATCTACCTACTACCAAAATTTCATAGAAGGGATGAAAGAAATAACAGTGAAGAATTCTTCCTGAAACAGAAAATGACATGAAGTAGGAGAAAAATGAAATCAAAAGCCTCCAGCACACTCAGAACAAATCTAGGATACATCAGCACAGAAGGAATTGGATGTCACACATCTAATTATCTCTGATAATAGCAACTGAAGTAGAGAAACAACTTCTGAGGGGTAGAGGAAATCAGATCAGAAATAGTCTCTCAAGTAAAATGAGAAATAATAGCTATAGAATCAATAAACATATCTGAACAAGACGTTTTAAAAAACATAGAGGAACATGGAAAAATGATGGAAATCCTGCATGAACAATATAGGAAAGAATGAAACAAATTTAAGGAGTTATACATGAAATTCAAAATTTCATTAAAGCTCGGCCAAACAATTTGCATGAAATGTAACATAGCCTTTTGGACTTTGGGAATTCATTGCAGCTAGCAAACAGGAAAGGAAAGATCCTCTTAAAAATAAAAAGGAACCAGTAAATAATATCTCAATAGCTACAAGACCACACAAAGGTGAACAATATAAGGCAAATGAGCGTCAATGAAAAAGGAGACAATATAAATGACATAGAATATTTGCAGGAGTAATACCAGAAAACTTCCCAAGTATGGGGAAACAATCTAATATTCACATAACCAAGACATATAGAAATCCAAAAAATATCAGCTATAATAAAACTATACCCAAACATAGAACAATGAAGATCCCAGAATTTCGGCACAAGAACATACTAAATGCTGTTAGAGAAAAGAAGCAGATAACATTTAAAGGAAAGCCCATCAGAATCACAGCAGATTTCTCAACACAAATCACTAAGTCAAGAAGAGCGTGGAGTGAAATATTTCAAGTTCTAGAAGAAAGCAACTTCCAACCCAGGTTGATATACCTAGCAAAAATCTCTTTCAAAATTAATAGAAAAGTAAAACTTCCATGACAAAGAACAACTGAAAAAATACAGGACCACCAAACCAAACCTACAGAGTACTAAAAGATATTCTACAAAAGGATCAAAATGACCACAATTCCAGAAACAACAGAAAGAAACCACCAAACAGGGCAGGCAATTAGACACAGGAAATGTAGAGAACTAACAACAACAACAAAAATAGCAAAGATAAGCCAGTGCATATAACATGTAACCATCAATGTAAATGGATTCAATTCACAAACTTAAAGAAATAATCTGGCAGAGTGGATCAAGAACAAAAGCCAACAATTACTGTATACAAGAATTGAACCACTTTTAACTCAAAATGAAATTCATAGGCTGAAAGTCAAAAAATGAAAAGCAATAATCCATGTGCCGGAGCTAAGAAAAAGCTTTCAGAAAATGTGAACTTCAAGCCAAGAATGTTCAAACAAGGTAAAGAATGTCACTGCATGCTGGTTAGTGGAAAAGTTCAAGAGAAAGAAATAAAATCACAAATATGTATGCACCAAATATGGGAGTACCCAACTACATAAGATAAATTTTAATGAATGTTAAAATCTAGTAATAACACAATCTTAAAAAAATAACACAACCTTAACAGGGGACCTTAACACCCTGTTATCTAAAAAAGATAAAGTCAAGTAGACAAAAAATTAGAAAAGAGGCATCAGAACTGAACAAAACCTTTGAACAAATGAAATTAGTGGTCATTTACAGAGTCTTCTGGCCCATCAACATATAAATACACATTATTTTGGCAATCATAGGACATTCTCTAAAACAGAACACATATTATTAGTCCATAGATCATGCTTACATAATTGAAAGAAAGCTGAAATGATCCCAAGCATATTAGCTGGCCACAGTGCATTGAATCTGGAAATTAATGACAAAAGAAACCACAAAGTCCCCAAAAACGCATTTCGGGCTGGGGAGATAGCTAAGTAGAATAAGCGCCTGCCTGGCAAGTGTAGGGTCCTGAGTTCAACCCCTGTTACTGCAAGAAAAGTAAATTAAATAATACTTTCCTCAGCTACCAATAGGGTACACATGAAATCAAACAAAAAATTAAACAACACATATAATCCAACAAAAATATGCACACAGATTACTGGAATTTGTGGGATGCAATGAAAGAAGTTCTCTGAGGGAAATTTGTAACAATAAACTAAAAAAATAGGAAAAATCAATGAGAACAAATACCCAAATGCTGAACCTCAAGCTTCTAGATAAAAGGGCAAAATAAGCCCAAAGAGGGAAGATAATTATAAAGACTAGAGCAAAAATTAATACAATTGAGACAAAGAAAGCAATACAAAGAACTAATGTATCTAAAGCTGGTTCTTTGAAAGATTAAATAAAACTGATAAACCAGCAACCCAACCTCATCAAAAAGGGGAAACAAAAAGTCAAATTCAAGAAATAAGGAATGAAAAATTGAAATAATTAAGGAGCCTGTGGAAATTCAGAATATCATCAATAGCTACTTTGAATATATTTACTCTCACAAAATGCAATGCACTGAAACAATGGACAGATTCCTAGATAGGTACACATTAGCATAACTGAATCAAGAAGATCTAAACACTCTGAATAACTGAATATCAGCTAATTCTTACAATAGTTAAATGGCAATGGAATAGCAATCTCTAGCAGAGGTAAGCTAAAAAAGGATACAAAGGAAGGACAATTTTGTATTTGTATATACAGAATGATTGAGAGAGATGTGCAGGTACTTTCTTTTAATTCAAAGGGAGGAAAGATTTGTACCAATAGTATTTGGATGGGATAGTATGTCTCCATCTTGTACTATGAATAACCACTAAGAAGACAGCAATATGCAATGTGTTAATTGTTGAAGCTGTCTTATTGACCAGTTTTGAAGCTCTCTCATTGCTATTTGTTTCTCAATAAAATCAGTTGAAATGAATATCAGCCAATGAAACTGAAAATGTAAATTTAAAAATTACCAAAAAAGAAAATTCCATTTCCTGGTGGGTTCACAGCTGAATTCTACAAATTTAGAGAAGACTTAATACTAATACTTCTTAAACTGTTCAATGAAATTGAAACGGAAGCAATACTCTCAAAATCATCCATAGAAACAAGTATTACACTGACACTTAAATCAGAGAAGGACTGGCCTTACAGACCAATATCCCTAATGAACATTGATGCAAAAATCCTGAACAAAATGCTAGGAAACAGTGTGCCACAGATCATCAAGAAGACTACATATCATGCCCAAGTTGTATTCACCGTAGGAATGCGGTTATGATTCAATATAGGCAAATTCATAAATGTAACATACCACATTAACAGAAAAAAATAAAAATCACATGATCATCTTATGAGATGCAGAAAAATAATTCAATGAATTCCAACACATGTTCATGACTAAAATAATACAGAAAAATTGAATAGGTGGTCTTTACCTCAAATTCAAAAAATCCATCTTAGAGAAAACAATATCCAACATATATTCAATAGACAAATATTGAAAGTCTTCACTTTAAATTCAGGAATGCAAAAGGATGCCCACTGTTACCACTCCTATCCAATACAGTTCTGGAAAAAGCAAGAGCAATTAGACAACATAAAAAAAATAAAAAGAAATGAAATTATCATTGTTTGCAGATGGCATGATATGTCCATAGATATCCCAAAAACTTCCAACAAGAGACATGTAGATTTAACAGCATGGTATTGGCAACAAAATAGACCTGTGGACCAATGGAATAGATTAGAAGTTTCAGAATGCTCTCTGGAGTCACCTTATCTTCAACAAAGGAGCCAAACATGCTTGTGGCAAGAATGATAGCTTCGTTAACAAATGGCACTTGAAAATTTGGGTTTCTTCATGCTGAAAGCTAAAACTTAACCCAGGTCTATCACCATGCACTAAGCTAAAGTCAAAATGGATTAAAGATCTAAACATTAAAACAGAAACACTCAATCTACTGGAAGAGAAAATATTAGGAACTCTTGAAGACATAGGGGTAGGCAAAAAATTTATGAACAAAAACTAAATCGCATGGGTAATACTTGAAAGAATTAACAAACTGGGACTTCTTTTTTTGAGAAGTTAGTGCACGTCAAAAGAAATTACCAAGAAAGTGGAAAGACAACACACAAATTTGAAAAAATCTTAACTACTATTCAGTCAGACAAAGGTTTGCTCTCTAGAATTTATAGAGAACTAAAAAACATTAACGTCCCAAAATTTAAAGACCAAATCCAGAAATGGGCATCCAAGATGAACATACACTTCTCAGACGATGAAATTAAAGAAGGAAATAAATATATGAAAAAATGCTCCACATCGCTAGCCATCCATGCAATGCAAATTAAAACAACACTGAGATACCATCTCACCCCAGAAATAATGGTTATTATAAAGAAATGAACCAACAACAAATGTTAGAGAGGATGTGAGGAAAAGGAATTCTTCTCCATTCTGGTGGGAATGTTGACTGGAGCAACCGGTATGGAAATCAATGTGGAGACTCCTTAAAAATCTAGGACTGGTTCAATGCCCTGTTCTGACAAAAAAAAAAAAATCTAGGAAGGAAATCCCATTCAAGCCAACTATTCCCTAATGGGAATTTTCCAGGAGGAACTGAGAAAGTCATTTTATAGTGATATGTGTGTACCTATGTCTATAGCAGCAGAATTTGTGATAGCCAAAACTTGGAAAGAACCAAAATGCCCATCACCTGAGGAATGGATGAAAAAGATTTGGTATTTTTATACAATGGAGTATTTCTCAGCTATAAAGATTGATAAACTTGGAGCCTTTATATTTAATTGGATGCCACTCTAATATATACTTATAAGTGCAATAAACCAGACCCACAAGTGTAAATATCGTATACTTGCCCTAGTGTAAGATCTCAAGAGAAGAAATAAAAATAGAAAGGAATAACACAATTAGAAGGAAAGAGAGAACTTGAGCATTTGACAAGGAAGAGAGGGCAAAGAGAAAAGCTAGGAAACAAGACAGAGGCAAAGTGTCACATTCATATACACAAGATGGCTAAGTCAAGGATCCTGAAAATCTTCAGCATGTTGTTAAAATTAACAGTTAATTGGTAGGATTCTCACACTAACTAAATATGCTGATACCTGTGAACAAAACAACTGCAATGAAGTTAGCATTTGTTATGGAAGGGTAATGCTTGGAATAATTGTCATTCTGGTCTTCTAAATATTTCTGTTTGTCAGACATAACAGTTACTGCAATACTGTTTCTCAAGTAAGTGTTTGATAAAAAGGGTAATAAATGAAAACAAGAGACAAGAAAAAAATGTCATGGAACTGTCCTGCTACAGTGCTGTATATGGTTTGATTTCTAAACTTCTGTGTAAAAATATGTAATTGATTTTTCTATTTTTTTTTAAAAAAATTGTTTTCAAAATGTTTTTCGTCTTGTTCTGTACACACTTAATGTCTAACACATCAAAAATACTCGATTGAAAAGTACCTGTTCCATGTTATGCCTTAGATGTTTGATATTCAGACAGATAGTGAAGTTAAACTGAACTGCCTATGTTGTGAGTTAATAATGTTTCTCTTCTTCAGGATTAAAACCTAAGTTTACAGACTAAAAATTATAGAAGAAGAAGGGCTGCAAACACAGCCAACATTTTTACCCTATTCTTTCAAGTGAGGGAAGACTCAGGACACAGCAGAACCTGTATTGTAACATTGTGTAACTCAGTTGTGTCCCAAATTTTCTGTTAAGGAGATTACAGAAAAGAGGAAAGTGATCAATGATGTAGACTGTGCCTAAGAGTCTCATGGAGAGAAAGCTTTCTCACAGTATTTCACAGAGAGCAAATTGATCAAGCATTGGCTGTGCCTCTTCTACATGGCTGACACTGACAAAGGATCTACAAACTGCAGTACAGGGTTTCAGGGTAAATCTTGAGGAGATTTGACTGACCTTGTCAGTTACAAAAGTTACACTTCTTGTTATATAGGTCTCGCTTTATCTTGTTCTTAACCATCCAGCAGAAAAGTATAAAAACTAAGTATAAAAAGTAAAGCCATGTGAATATGCTCAGCTGTAAAAGGCTCAAGTCTACAACTTCTTATAATGCCAGCTCTATGGATATCCTATTACTATTATGGACTGCTAGACTATATTGGAATATTTTGCTGAATTCACGCACCTACAATATATGAATGGGAATGGAATACTGTCCTCTGACAAAACTAAACAAAAAAAGGTGAAATAAATGAATGACCATTTTGTATCTGTATATTCAAAATAGGATAGATATACAACTGCATTCTCTTAATTCAATGAATAAAGAGATTTGTTCAAATAGTGTTTGTGGACAGGATATCATGTCTGCATATTGTACTATGAATAACCACTAAGGAGATAACAATGTGCAATGTATTAATTGTTGAAACTGTCCTACTAATCGGTTTTGAAATTGTCATTGCTATTTCTTTCTCAATAAAATTATTAAAATATATGTGTGAATTGAATAACCAAAGTTAATAGCATAGAAGGACACAAAGTAGTACAGTTGGGATAGATAATGCTGTGCTTCTACATAATTCTATGAGAGGCAAGATCTGCACTAATGGTGGTTGGACAGGATATTATGTTGGCTTCTAGTACTATGGTCATCCACTAGGAAAATAATTATTGAATTTTTGATATAATTCAGGTATAAAAAATAAGATAAGTAAGCAGCTACACGCTTAATTCACTGATAAGAGATATCTGCTAAAATAATATCTGTAAATATAATATCATGTATGCACCTTGTACAATACCAAAACATTATGAAAACAGTTTGCAATGCATTAATTTATCGAATCTGTATTGTTAAAGTGTCTTGAAACTGTCTGAAATTTGTAGTTCAATAAAATAAAAAAATAAATAAAATAAAAAATAAATAAAAAATAAAAAAAATATAAGTAGACCAAACATTAAAAAAAAGGAAACAAAGTCAATTCTCCTAGATCAATAATATTTTGGTTTTTTTTTAAGACCTCAACCCTTTATTGTCTTTATTGCATAATTGTTTATATTTTTAAAATGATAGGATCACAACAATAAAACAATAAACACAATACAGAATTTCAAAACCAGGTAATAAAAAATAAACAATGTTTCAATAAAAAAGGAAACAATGTTTTATTGCATATTGTTATATGCCCAGATTACCAGATTATAGGCATACAAACTTGATCAAACTATGTAAGAACTAACTGTTCCCTTCAATAAACTAATAGAAATTAGTTGTAAAATTATCTTAACTCTCGTGTGTGTGTGTGTGTGTGTGTGTCCCTTCCTTCGCCCATCCCAGCTCTTGCTTTCTTCTGAGAAGTTTCTTTTCCTTTTACAATGTCTGCTATACCTTTTGGATCTTATTTATGCTTTCAGTTTCTTACACTGGAAAGACAATATGGTTTTTATAGGTGACTCAGTTACTCTTATTGCTGGGACAAATACTAGATACCCACAATGAAGTATTTAACTCACAGTTACTGGAGGTTTCAGTGCATACTCGGCTGGCTCTAAGGCAGAGTGCCACATGGCAGAGAGCATCAGTTCATGGTAGTGACAAAGAGCAAGAGGACTCAAGGGAGAAGTAACAGCAACAATGACAACAGAGAGAGTGTGTCTCTGTTCCTCTATCTCTCTATATTGCATTCAAGCTCTCTGTCCCAAGCTAGTGGAAGTACATACAACCATAATCCCAGCAGTACTAAGACATAAAATCTCAGCCTTGGTTCACCTATAATCTCAGTGGATCATGAGTTAATCTCAAACTCTAGAAGTCCCCACCCTGTAACTGCATGAACCTTAGGGGGGACAGCTAGGCACAGACCATAACAATAGATAAATGGATGCAACTAGAGATCATACACACAAAACAAATCAGACTCGCAAATTTATTAATCAATAATATTTGATACACAAACAATGAGTGCGCCAAGAGACAAATTAGGAAACCACTCTTTTTACAAAAACACCACCCAAAATGAAATACTTAGGAATTAATCTCACAAAAGGAGTGACAGGTTTATAAAATGAAAATTGTTTGTGGATAGGAAAAACCAACATTGTGAAAAACTGCCACACTCCCAAAATTGTTACACATATTCAACTTAATCTCAATTAAAATATTATTAGTATACATCACAAAACTTTGAGACACATGCCTAAAATTCATCTGGAACCAGAAGAAACCTAAAACAGCAAACACAACCCTGGCCAACAAGGACATGGCAGGAGGCATTACAATCCCTGACTTGAAATTATACTACAAAGCTACTGTGATAAAATCAGCATGGTACTGGCAAAGGCATACACTTGAAGAACAATGGAACAGACAAGCAGATGTAAGCAAAACTACTAATACACTGTACCACTTTATCTTTGACAAAGAGGCCAAACATGTTCACAAGAAGAAAGATAACCTCTTTAACAAATGATGCTGGGAAAAGTGGATTGTTTATGCCAAGGCTTAAAATAGTTCCATGCTAATCACCATGAAAAAAACTATAGGTAAAATGAAGCAAAGTTTTAAGTAATAAAACTAAAGTACTAAATCTTCTGGAGGAGAAATTAGGTAAAAATATTAACGAGGTAGGGATAAGTAGAAAGTTTAAGAACAAAAATCAAACTTCACAGGAAATAATTCAAAAATCTACAAGTGGGATCTCATCTTTTTGAAAAGTTTCTGCACATCTAAAAGAATCACCAATAGATTAAAGGAAAACCAACAAATTGAGAAAAATTATAATCACCTATCCTCAGGTAAAGAACTTTGTTCAGAACATATAGACTATCTTACAAAAATAAACCAACAACAAATATTGCAGAGGCTGTGGGGTAAAAAGGAACGCTTCTCCACTGCTGATGGGAATGTAGACTGGTGCAACAATTATGGAAATCAGTGTAGACACTCATTAAATTCTAGGACTGGAAATCTCATTCAAACTAGCTATCCCCTGCGGGGAATTTTCCCAGAGAAACTGAAAACATCGCATCATAATGATATATGTGTACCTATGTTTATAGCAGCACAATTTGTGATAGCCAAATATTGAAAACAAACAAATTGCCCATCACCTGAGGAATGGATGATAAAGATGTGGTATTTATGGGCTTGGGAGACCTGAGGAATGGATGATAAAGATGTGGTATTTATGGGCTTGGGAGATAGCTCAATAGAATAAGCACTTGGCTGGCAAGCGCAAGGACCTGAGCTCAATCCCTGCTCCTGCCAAAAAGATAAAAGATATGGTATTTTTATACAATGGAGTATTACTGAGCTATAAAGCATGATAAGCTCAAAGCCTTTATATATAAGTGGATGCCACTTGAAGATATACTCATAATTGAAATAATTCTGACCCACATGTGTAAATGTCATATTGTCTCCCTAATGTAGAACGTGTAAAGTATTTTTAAAAAATCAGGACTCCAAATTTCAAAGACCCAATCTAAAAATGGGCATCTTAGATGAATATACACTTCAGAAATGAAAAGACACAAATGGCAAATAAATATATGAAAAAATGTTCAACATTATTAGTCATTTGAAAATGCCATTTAAAACGACACTGAGATTCCATCTCACCACAGAAAAAATGGTTACCATTAAGAAGTCAGTCAACACAAAAGCTGGAGAGGTTGTGTTAAAAGAGAAACGCTTCTCCATGCTTGATGGGAGTATAGAGTGATAAAACTACTATGGAAATTGGTGCAAAGATTCCGCAGAAAACTGGGATTAGAAGTCTTATTTCCCTCAGATATTCCTCTCCTGAGTATTTTTCCTGAAGAATTGAAAGCATCATACCACAATGATATGTGCACTCCCATGTTTATAGCAGCACAACTTGTCTTAGCGTAATATTTGAAACAATTCAAATGTTCATCAGCTGAGGAATGTGTAAAAATGGTGTGGTATCTTTCTTTTATTGAAGAACAAATAGCAATGAGACAGTTTCAAATCAAATTAGCAGGACAGATTCAGTAATTAATACATTGCATATTGTTTTTGTAGTGGCTTTTGTTTTACAAGGTGCATACATGATATTCCACATACAAGCACTATTAGAGCAGATGTCTCTTATCAATGAATTAAGAGAATGTAGTTTTGTACTTACATACTTAAAGGTGAATTATACTACAGTTTCAATAATTAATACTTTCTATGTTGTTATCTTCCTAGTGGATCTCCATAGAACAAGAAGCCAACATAATACCTTGTCCAACCACTATTAGTGCAAATCTTGCTTCTCATAGAATTATGCAGAAGGGCTGCATATTTATCCTAACCATACTGTTTATACAAACACTGCATGGTTCTTCCTTTGTATGCCCTTTGTTTTGTTTAGACCTATCAAAGGTGAGCACTCCATTGTCATTCAACTTTTTTAGGTGCTTGAACTCAGCAAAGCATTCCATTGTGAAATGCAAATAAAAACAACACTGAGATACCATCTCACTCCAGAAAGAATGGCTATCATAAGGAAATCAACCAACAACAAATGTTGGAGACGTTGTGCGGAAAAGGGAACACTTCTCCACTGCTGGTGGGCATGTAGACTGGTTCAACCTTTGTGGAGATCAGTGCCAAGACTCCTCAAAACACTAGGACTGGAAATCCCATTCAATCCAGCTATCCTCCTACTGGGATGTTTCCCAGAGGAGATGAAAACATTTTATCATAGTGATATATGTGTACCTATGTTTATAGCAGCATGATTTGTGATAGCAAAATCTTGGAAACAACCAAGATGGCCATCACATGAGGAATGGTTGAAAAAGATGTGGTATTTCTATAATGGAGTATTACTCAGCTATTAAGAATGATAAGTTTGAAGCATTTATACTGAAGTGGATGCCACTTGAAAATATACTCCTAAGTGAAATAAACCAGACACACATGTGCAAATACTATGTAGTCTCCCTAATATAAGAAGTCAAAAGAAGAAATACAAATAGAAATGTATAAGAACAAGTAAAAATAATTCAGTGATGTGTGTCTTGTTTGCCATTGTATTTTACTCAGGAATAAAGAATCATAAATGCCAAAAGAATCATAAGCTAAGGGCTTTTATGGGTAAATGGGTGCAACTAGATACCATACTCATAAATGAAATAAATCAGACCCGTTTTTGTATACATCATATTTTCTCTCTACTGTAAGAAGCTGAAAGAATAAATAATTCAAAATTTGCAATTGATACTGTGAATGGGAAAGAAACTGTTCAAAGTCAAGAAACTACTGGGATGAGGGCAAGGAAAAAGAAAAGAAAGAAATTTTATCATTAGGTTGGATGATTGTACTGCTGTCTTTTAGTGGTGCAGTTCAAGAAAGAAATGATGTTCATTTTTTCCTCTTTTCTCCTTTTTAGTTTTTTGACTAATTTTCATGCATATATGTGGCATTATGAGCAACTAGTTTGAAGACAACAATATGCAAAATAACACCCATCATGGAATTCCAGTCATTTTCTCTCATGAAATTGTGTATCATTTCTCATATTTTTTATTCTCTGTAAAAAATTAAAATTAAAGAAATATAAGAATGGCAATCCCCTTTCCTGCTGCACTGCCCCAGACACAACACAGCCCGCCTGGTGAGTGAGAACTCCCTGCCCAAGCTAGAGAGACATTTCCCAGCATACTTAAGTCCTGCCCCACCGCCCCAACCCAAGACAGCCAGTCCAGTGAGTGACAACTCCAGGCCCACCATGTGAAAGAGACCTATCCCAGTGTTCTCCAGTCCTGCCCCTTGGCCCCATACCCAGCACAACTCACCCGGTGAGTGACAACATCCAGCACCCTTTTGGGAGCCCTGCAGACCTGCCAAAGCCCAGGCCCGGTGAGTATGTGAGAAAGCTTCTGTGCTCTCCTGCCCTCTACATACCACTCCACACCCATCTCAGGCCAGGCATACAGTCCTGGGGAGAAATTCTGCAGCTGAAGTCCTTGCACTGAGACTAGGGTCAAAGCCACCCAGCTAATCCAGAAGCAGAGCATCTTGTCAAAGGGGCACAACAGGCTCAACTCCAAGGACAGCAACAGGAAGGAGGTGAGCACAGCAGCCAGTCCAAGCCAGGTAAAACTACATGAACTAGAAATTGGTATAATAATACCTGACTTTCATGAGGTGCTAAGGTTAGAACTGCACCAAAACTCTACACCAAACGTCAGAGGTCAGAGCTATAAGTCATGATAAAAACAAGGAGCCAAATGCAATTTCAGGCCTCGAGGCCACCAATGATAAGTGCAGAGGACACTAAATTGGCTAAAATGAATGAATTAACAGAGTTGGAAGCAAGGAAGCAACAGCAGAAAGGTATAAAGGAATTCAGACCATAATTAACACCTGAAAGAAAAAAAAAGAAATTTTTGAATAAATACCATCAGAAATAATAAATCAAATCCAGAAATATATGGGGGAAACAAAATGCCCCTCAAGAAAAAGTGCAGAGAACATTATTCCACATGAAACATATGAATTAAAGAAATAAAAGCAAAAAAAGGTAAAGAGGAAGTCAAGCAAAAATAATTTCTGAACTAAAAAGAGAAGTCTATGAAATCATAGCATCTGAAGTAGAGAATCAATTCCGGAAATATATAGAGGAAATCCAATTGGAACAAAACTCTGCAGTAAAAGAAATAATAACAACCTCTAAAGA
Source organism: Ctenomys sociabilis (assembly GCA_004027165.1). Taxonomy (NCBI): domain Eukaryota; kingdom Metazoa; phylum Chordata; class Mammalia; order Rodentia; family Ctenomyidae; genus Ctenomys; species Ctenomys sociabilis. The sequence goes on from PVKA01002352.1 coordinate 95,162, forward strand.
AAACACTGATAAAAATAGAGGAGATCAGAAATATGACGGATTCCTGGAATGAGCAATACAGAAACGAGATACATCGCATGAAGCAGAGTCAAAGAGATATAGAAGAACTTAAAATCTCAATAATGAGTTTACAAAACTGTTTGAGTGAAAGTGAAGACAGAGTTTCAGATCTTGAGGATACTGGTGCAGCTAGTGAAAAGGTGGGAAAAGATCTCTTAAAAACAACTAGGGTGCGGGAAAAAATAATCCATCACATGCAAGATGATGCCACGATGAACAATGTGAGATTAATAGGCATCAGTGACAATGAAGAAGTCAATACAAATGATATAAAAAGAATATGGGCAGGAGTAATAGCACAAAGCTTTCCAAATATGAGGAAATAATCCAAAATTCGGGTATTGGAAGCATCCAGAACACGAAATAACTTCAACCTAAGTAAAAACACACAGAGACATATAATAGTCAAGATCTCAGAAATCCAACACAGGAATAATATACCGAAAGCTGCTAGAGAAGAGAAGCAGATCACATTCAAAGGAAAACCCATCAGAATTACAGGTGACTTCTCTTCACAAACCATGAAGCAAGGAGAGCATGGAGCAGAGTACTTGAAGTCCTCTAGGAAAGCAAATTCCAACCCAGACTACTATAGCATGCAAAACTCTCTTTCAAGTTTGATGGAGAAAGGAAATACTTCAATGACAAAGAACAACTAAAGAATTACATGAGGAAAAAACCATCCCTACACAGGCTATTGAAACATGTTCCAGAGAGCGACCACAATGATCAGAACTCCAAGAATGAGAACAGAAGGAACCCAATAAATAGGTCACACAAATGAAAACGGGATAAAAGGAGTAAACAAAGGCAAGTAAGTAGTTTAGCAATCGTAAGTCGACACATTTCAATTACAACCATCAATGTCATGGAATCAATTCACCAATTAAAATAGACTGGCACAGGGGATCAGGAAACAAAATCCAACAATATCCTGAATCTATGAAACACACTTAACTCCAAAGGACATTCAAAGGCTTCAAATCAAAGGATGGAAAACAATACTGCATGCCCCAGCACCACAGAAAAAAGCAGGGGTAGAAATCTTGTTCTCAGACAGTCTCAACTTCAAATCAAGAATGATAAAATGAAATAAAGAAGGACACTATATACTGGTTAGGGGAAGAATTCAACAGGAAGTGGTAACACTCATAAATATGTATGCACCAAACATGGGGCACCCAACTATGTGAAACAAATTTTAATGGATATGAGAAAGCTCATATCCAATATAAAAATCTTAAGAGGAGACCAAAATAGCCCCTTATTGCACAAACACAGGTCAACTACTCAAGCAATTAGCAAAGAAGTAGCACCAGAATCAGAACATGGAACAAATAGATTTGATGGACATATACAGAACGTTCCACACAACCACAGCTGAATGCATATTTTTTTCACCTGCACATGGGTCATTGTCTGAAATAGACCACATACTGGCCCATAAGTCATGTGTAAATATATGCAAGAACACAAAAATTATCCTATGCATATTATCTGACCACAGTACAATGAAACTGGAAATACATGACAAAAGAAACCAGAAAAAGCCCCTAAATACATGGAAATTAAACAACACCCTACTCACCAAACAATGTGTTACAGATGAAATTAAACTAGAATTTCATCAATATCTGCAATTCAATGAGAATTTAACTGCAACTTATCAGAATTTATGGGATGCAATGAAAGCAGTTCTCTGAGGGTAGTTCGTAGCCATGAATTCACAAATTAGGAAAAGAGAACAGGAACAAATAAACACACTAATGTAACACCTCCAACATCTAGAAAAGGAAAAGCAAACTAAACCAGAGCCCAAAAACTGGAAGAAATCATAAAGATTAGAGTAGAAATTAATTCAACTGAGACAAAGAAAACAGTTCAAAGAATCGATGAATCAAAAAGTTGGTTCTTTGAAAAACTGCAGAAAATTGATAAGCCACTGGATAACCTCATCAAAAAGAGGAAAGAAGAAATTCAAATACAAGCAATAAATAATGAAAAGGGTGTAATCACCACAGACCCAGTGGAAATTCAGAAGATTATCAATAGCTACTTTGAGAATCTTTATACTCACCGAATAGAAGAAATAAATGAAATGGACAGATTCCTAAAAAGGTAAGAATTACCAAAGCTGAATCAAGAAGATAGAACAACTCTCAATAGACAAATAAGAGCAAACAAAATACAAATGTTACAAAAAGCTTGCAGGCAAAGTAAATTCCAGGTACTGATGGAGGCACAGCAGAATTCTCCAAGAAATTTACAGAAGATATAATACCTACACTCCAGAAACTCTTCACTGAAATTGAAAAGGAAACAGTTCTCCCAAAATCATTCTTGGAGACAAGTATTATACTGATAACAAAAGTAAGGAAAGACACAGCTAAGAAAGAGCTCACTCATGAACATACATGCAAAAATCTCAATAAAATCCTAGCAAACAGAATACAGCAACTCATCAAGAAGATCTCATAACATGACCAGGTAGGATTCATCCCAGGGATGCAAGGATAGTTCAATATTCAAAAATCTACAAATGTAGTACACTATATCAATAGAGCAAAAACTAAAAACCACATAATCCTCTCAATTGATGCAGAAAAGGCTTTTGACAAAGTCCAACACTCATTCATGTTCAAAATCCTTTAGAAGATTGGAATACAAGGCCTCTAATTCAATTTGATAAAAGCCATCTATGACAACACAATGGCTAATATAATTCTAAAAGGGGAAAATCTGAAATCTTTTTCTTTAGATCTGGTACAAGATAAGGATGTCCTCTATCACGTGTCCTATTGAACATAGGTTTGGAATCATTAGCTAGAGCCATAAAACAAGAGGGAGAAATAAAAGGAACAAGAATAGGTTAAGAAATAGTTAAGTTATCACTATTTGCAGATGACATGATTCTTTAATTGGAAAACCCAAAACATTCCATCAAGAAACTCGTAGAATTGATTCACAAATTCAGTAGCACAGCAGGATCTAAAGTCAATACTCAAAAGTCAATAAAATTTCTCTACACAGATATTAAACACACTGAGAGAGAAACTGTAGAAACAATACCTCTGACAATAGCACCATGGAAAATGAAATATCTTGGAATTCATCTAACTAATGAAGTTAAAGATCTTTTCACGAAAAATGATAGTATTCTGAAAAATAGATCATAGAGGATTTGAGAAAAAGGAAAGATATTGCCTGCTCCTGGTTAGGAAGAACTAACATTATAAAGATGGCCATACTCCCAAAACTGTTGTACAGAGTCAATACAACCCCCAACAAACTACTAACAAAACACCACCTAGACATAGAGAAATCATTCTTACAATTATTTGGAACCAGAAAAGACCTCGAATAGCAAAGGCAATCCTGGCCAACAAACACAAGACAGGAAGATTACAATTCCTGAATTGAAATTATACTACAAAGCTACTATGATAAAATCAGCATGATACTGGCAACAAAATAGACTGGAGGACCAATGGAATAGAATATGAGATGCAGAGGCATCTACGAACACACTCAACTACTTGATCTTCGACAAATGGGCCAAACATGCCTAATGGAAAACAGATAGCCTCTTTAACAAATAGTGCTGGAAAAAATGGCTTTCCACATGTGGAAAACTAAAACTTGACCTAGGTCTATCACCATGAACTAAGCTAAAGTCAAAATGAATTAAAGATGTTAACATTAAAAATGAGACACTCAATCTCCTGGAAGAAAAGTAGGAGAAACTCTTGAAGACACAGGGGTAGGCAAAGAGTTCATGAACAAACATGAATTCGCAAGGGAAATACTTGAAAGAATAAACAACTGGGATCAACTCTTCTTGAGAAGTTTCTGCATGTCAAAAGAAATTATCGACAAAGTGAAAAGAACACGAATTTTGAAAAAAATCCTAACTCATAAGCACTCAGACAAGGGTCTGCTCTGTAAAATATATAAAGAAGTAAAGAATACCAGGGCCCCTGAACTGAAAGACCGAATCTGGAAATGGGCATCTGAGATGAACACACACTTCTCAAGAGGACAAAACTAAAGCAGATAAATATAGGAAAAAAATGTTCCACATCACTAGTGATCCGTGAAATGCATATTAAAACAGCACTGAGATATCAGCTCACCCCAGAAAGAATGGCTATCATAAACAAATCAACCAACAACAAATGTTGGGGAGGTTGTGGGGAAAAGGGAAGCCTTCTCCACTGCTAGTGGGAATGCAGACTGGTTCAAACACTATGGAAATCAGTGTGGGAGACTCCTTAAAACACTAGGACTTCAAATCCATTCAAGCCAGCGATACCCCTACTGGGAATTTTCCCAGAGGAAGTGAAAACATCTTATCATAGTGATATATGTGTACCTATGTTTATAGCAGCACAATTTGTGATAGTCAAAACATGGGTACAACCAAGATACCTGTCACATGAGGTATGGTTGTAAAAGATGTATTTTTATGCAATGGAGTATTACTCAGCTGTAAAGAATGATAAACTCGAAGCCTTCTTATTTAAGTGAATGCCATTTGAAGACATGATTATAAGCAAAATAATCCAGACCCATATGTGCAAATATCATATAGTCTCCCTAGTATAACTCAAAAGAAGAATTACAAATAGAAATGTATAACACAATTAAAAGGAAAGCGAGAACTTGAGGATTGGACAATGAGGAGAGGGCAAGGAGAAATGCTGAGAAACATGACGAAGGCAAGACCATTCAGTTATACACACTAGATGGGTAAGACAATGATCCTGAGAAACATCAGGAGATTTTTGAAACTAGTAGTTAAATAGTAGGATTCTCACCTTGACTAACTATATATGCTGATACCTGTGAACTAAGCAATTGCAGTGAATTTAACAAAGTGTAATGGAAGGGACACACTCCAAATGCCTGCCATTTATGTCTTCTAAATATGTAATTCTTGTCATTGCATGCCAGCTATTGCTACACTGCCCTTTTTTAAAGAGTAGTAAATGAAAAATAAGACAAAAAATGTCGCAAGACAGTCATGCTACAATGCTACAATTCTGTATATGGACTGACTTCTAAATATGTATGTAAATATATGTAAGTGTTCATTCCTATTTTTAAATTTTTTTTTCTTCTTCATATTCTGTACGAACTTAGTGTTTAGTATCCCAGTACTTGATGGAAAATCAAGTGTTCCATGTTATGCCTATGATGTCTGGTATTTAGACTAATAGTGTGGCTGAACTGAACTGCATAGGTTGTAGGGTAGTAATAAACTTCTCTTCTGGAGTGTAAACAACTTACGTTTTCAGATCAAAAAATTGGAGAAAAAGAAAGGCTGCAAAGTCAGCCAACATTCTGGCCCTAGCCTTTCAAGTCAGTGAAGACTCAGGACATAGAATTTGTAATGTAACATCTTGTTACTCAGTAGTGCCCCAAATTTTCTGATCAAGGAGATTATGGTGCCACAGAGGAATGTGATCCATGATGCATAATGTGCCTAAGGAGAGTCACATGGAGAGAAAACTTTCTCTCAGGTTCCCACAGAGAGCAAATTGGTCAAGCAATGGCCATGACTAATTCACAAGGCTGACACTGACAAGAGATCTACAAAGTGCGGTATAGGGTTACAGGATAAACCCTGAAGGTATCTCACTGACCTTATCTGATACAAAAGTTACATTTTTTTATATAGGTCTTGCTTTAACTTGCTCTTAACCATCAAGCAGAAAAGTATAAAAATGGAGGTATATAAAATAAAGTCATATTAATATAATGAGCTGGGAATGGCTCAAGTCAGTGACTTCTGTTGATATGCCGCTTCTATTGTGGACTGCTGGACTGTATTCGATTGTTATATATATATATATATATATATATATATATATATATATATATATATATATATATATATATATGTGCCATTCATGTTTTGAAAATCTGTAACATATATATCATTGTATGGTACCCTGTTTATGTCATTTTTTCTCTTTGTTTTTGCTTCTATTTTTCATTCTTCAAGTTGAAATACAAGCAAATAAATTTTAAAAAAAGAATGGCAATTGCAAGTCTTCCCTTTATGTTTATGTACAGTTCCTTCTTCACAGCTCTGTGTTTAGCTATATCTTACACTTTTAAAATTAGCTAAGCAAAGACATTTCATACCTATTCTTCTGGATATACTACTCTAAACCTTTATTTACCCCATGAAAAACATCTGATATGTATTGTTTTTAAGTTACAAATGGGAAAGCTGCAGCACAGTACATCTAGTAATCTTTTTCCTTTTTGCTGCAACACAGTATCTGACATCCAAACTCAAAAGAGGAGAAGATGATTCAGCTTCAGACATCTCAGTCTTTGGTCAGCTACTGACAAGACAGAAACACCATGGCAGAAGAGTGTGGTAGACTGAAAACTGCTGATTTGGGGGCAGCCAAGAAGAAACAGAGCACAAAGGAGAGAGAGACAGACAGAGAAAGAGAGAGAGACAGACAGACAGACCGAGAGAGAGAGATGAAAGACCCACAACAGGCCTACCTTAATGCATCTTCCCCAGTCGATCCCCACCTGTAAACGGAATATGTACCTGCTGATTTTAGTAGCCCTATAGTCCAGTCACATTTTGAGCAGTTGATTCATCCAGTCCAATTGAAAATTAAGAGTTTCCATCTCATATTCTTTTTCTTTATCATCTCACATTATTTTTTTAAAAGAAACTCCAAAGTTTCACAACCTAGGCTTTAGAAAATTATAGCATTAAAATTGTATGCATGTGTAATGCATTTATGAGTGTCAGGCTACAGCTTTTGTTAGAAAACTAAAGAAGCATATAACACACATAAAAAGTTGAAGGTGCACACACATCACTGCTGGCTTTGGCTTTGGTAAGTGAGTTAACAATAGGAGGAATAATTTTCTTATTCCTTTTTCTATTTTTTTGGTTGAGTATTAAGAGTAAATTTTTTTCTGCAAAATTTGCCCTGTAATGTATATGGGGGTGTAGGGAACATGAGTACAGATAAGTGGGACATCCATACATTCAAATGTGTAAGATGACCTAATATTTCACAGTTTGAAGCTTTCCTTGAAGGTAGATCAAATACTGTTAGTGAACTTTGGGAAACTGATTACTGAGTTACATAGGATTTTTGCAAAAATATTACCTGTAACAGATGACTAGAACTTAGACATATGTTTTCATGGTATTATTTCATGTTCCAATACATGAGTTCTACCTTCAAATTTTATTGCTATTTAAACCAAAATGTTTTTTACCACAGAGAAAAATGCATACCATTTTCTACCAGTGACTGTTGAAATTTAGGGACTATTTTGCATCCTTTTCAAATGAAAAAATATGGTTGGCATGGGGGATACATGAAGTAAAAGCTATTCCTTTCCAAAACTGATCATAAGTAGTACTTATAAGTTTCTGTCATTGTGTATATGAATGTGAAAATCACAAATCATAATGCAGTTCTTCAAATACTGTAATGCTCCCAATGATAGCACTTATGACTACACACATTCAACAGTGCGAGAATATTATTATTACATTGAAAATCAATACAAATCAGTACATAAAAGATTTTCAAGTTCAAAATTATAATCACTATATACCAAATATATTCTTTTTTCTATTTTGTGCTTTCATCCATTCTCCAGTATATTTTATAATACCAGTGATAACTATTCAGTTTTTTAAATAATATATGAGCAAGCAAACTGATATGTGTGGATTTTTGTGTCTGATTTGACACCTCATCACTTTAAAATAATAATGCATTTGGAATAAACATAGAATCCATTGGCCACAGTCAAAGTTCCTTTAATTACTGTCTGTACTTTCACTGTGTCGATCAACCTTTTTAGTGTATTTCTGTTTGACCAATTCACCGTTTAAGCCCTTGAGAATCAGATGTTGTTCCAATTCAACCAGCTGGTGTTGCATGACTTTAAGGTTTACCATTATTCGCTTCTGTATGGCCATCGACAGTGGGAAATTATCTATGATATTCTGAGAAAGGTTGTCAACTGAAGGACTGATGGGATGTGAGAATGAAGAAGTCACTTTTACTGCTGCTGAAAAAGCAGTCGAATTTGATGACGTTTCACCAATAGTTCTCTGTAAAGGAAATTATACATATGTAGTTCGTTGAGTTTAGCAATTTCAAAATACTACTAAATTACAGCTTGGTTAGAAAAAATGAATGATTTTTCCTAAGAATTAGAGATTAAGAATGTATTATGCTCTGGCAGTGTATTTTGCCAAGGACAACACTGAGGAATATACTTAACAATTGCCTTCTAGTGTGAAAGTGCAATATACCTTATATTCTTGAGCAGTCTCATACTTCTACAGACGGATCTTTATCCTAGTCCAAAAGTGTCATATCCATTATATTCTTGAGCAGACTCATACTTCTACAGATGGATCCTGTCTTTGGACCACTTTTAGACTTGAAATATTTGTGATTACCATATCCAAAATGCTCTCTCAGTGTCGTCAAGAGAACAGAAGAGGAATGTGTCAAAATGGGAGAAGTGAAGCAAGAAGAGAACAAGTAGAAATTCTTAACATGGGACACAGTGGTCGAATGAAAATCAGTCCGTATCACTTAGTGACTTGGGACTATTTTACAGCAAAGCACAACTCTGAAATCTATCGGCAAAATAAGGCTTGAAGGAGGAAAGTAATTAAAGTTTGTGAGTGTTTCAACAGAAAGAGATAGGGTTATGGTTTTATGTTGCTATGTTTTCATTGTCCTACAAACTCACTCCCCAGTCTCCGTGTTCAGATAGCTTCTGTAATTCCAATCTCTCTTACCTTTTCTTGAACTTGGTTTTTCCAGAAGAAAAATATGAAGCCAAACACAGCTCCGCTCACTAATAACCAAAAGATGGTCATGGTTCCTTCAGTCCTCAGTCTCTTCCTTTTCCTTAGGACCCAGGTTCTCAGCTTGTAGTTGTGAAGTAGGGGCTGCTTAGCCGCGCAGAGTGGGGAAGGCGCAGGCTGGTGTGCGTGGTGTCCTGTAGTTCTTGGTGCCACTGAGAGTGCTCTGAGGAGCCAGGCTTTATATAGGGGAGCTGACATGGGGAGTCATAATTGTATGCTCAGGCAGGGAGCACTATGACTCAATCAGCGACTTTGACTCCTGCTCACAAGACGCCAGGTTGCACTTAACAATCGCCCACTTGGTTACTGTGTCAAATCTTTTGAGAAGAGAGTTAAGAGATACTGAAGAAATTTGGCATTCCAATGAAGCTGAAATACAGTAAAATTACACACTGCAAACAGCTTAAGAGAAGGAGGGCAAGGGACGAAAGGGAGAGGAAAGGAAAGTCATAAAAATTAAGATACACCATGGATAGGAAACTATTAATCATAGTAGATGTAAATAGTATATGTGGTAAACATGAAGTGAGAATAACAATAAGAACAACGAAAATGGGGAAAGAGAATTTAGATAGGGAAGGAGGGAGGAACATGGGAGAGGAAGGGAATTTAGAAAGAAAATTTTTATTTTGTACATGCACCTTCTCCCTAAGATGGGTGCAAACTTCATATTTTGCAAACATATGCCCTGATTTTATTTTTTGGAGGAACTGGGGATTGAACTCAGGCCCTTGTGCTTGCCAGGAAAGCATGTATTCCACTGAGCCAACTCCCTGGGACCCTGCAAAATTATGCAAGAAGAAATGTTCATAGAATTTTATTAAGAAACAAATTGTAATGAGACAGTTTCAAAATCGATTAGTAGGACAGCTTCAATAATAAATATTTTGCATGTTTTTGTCGAAGTGGTTATTCATTGTACAAGATGCAGACATGATATCCTGTCCACAAACAATATTATAACAAATGTTTTTATTCATTGAATTATGAGAACATAGCCGTATATCTATAATGTTTTTATTCATTCAATTATGAGAATATAGCTGTATATCTATAATACCCCTTTTGAGTATACAGATACAAAATGGTCATTCACTTTTATCCCCTTTTTGTTTAGTTTTGTCAGAGGAGGGTATTCAATTGTCATTTAAGTATTGTACATGTGTGAATTCAACAAAATATTCCAATAGACTCCAGTAGTACATAATAGTAGTGGGATGTCTGTAGGACTGGCAATGTCAGAAGTTGATGACTGGAGCCTTTTACAGATCAGCATATTAATATGGCTTTACCTTTTCACAAATTTGCATGTCATTCTTGTACAGGGGTCATGCTAATATTCTCGGTATCATTCCAATTTCAGTAAATGTGCTGCTGAAGTAGCACTGGCTTTACTTTTTATACCTTGCTTCTATACTTTTCTGCTGCATGGTTAAGACCAAGATAAAGGAAGACCTATGTAACAAGAAATAAAACTTTTCTATTTGATAAGGTCAGTCAAGACACCCCAGGAATTATCCTGAAACCCTGTGCCATACTTTGTAGATCCTTAGTCAGTGTCAGCCATGTGGATGAGTCACAGCTATTGCTTGACCAATTTGCTCTCTGTGAAGTCCTGAGAGAATGTTTTCTCTCCATGTGACTCTCTTTGTCCACACTCCACATCACTGATTACATTCATCTGTGGCCCCATAATCTCCTTGATCAGAAAATTTGGGAGAGAAATCTGCACAAACCCAGGGCGTGCAAGTATGTGGAAGAGCTTCTGTGTGCTCTTGAACCAGCTGGAACTCTCCAAACCAACCCCAAGCCTGCCACACGAGTGAGACGTTTCACCTTGCTCTTGGGACTCCCACCTGGGAGCACTCCAGAGGCAGACTAAGCCCACACCGTGAGTGGGAACTTCCACCGCACTCTTGGGGCCACTCCAGATCCACCCAAGCCCAGGCCCTACAAGTGTATGGAAGAGTTTCTGCCCTGTTCTGTGATGACTGGACCCTCTGGACCAAGCCCAGGTCTGCTGCAGGAATGAGATCTTTCACGGTGCTCTCAGGATGCCATCACCCCTCTAGAGCTAACACAAGCCCGCCCTATGAGTGAGAACTTCCTCCATGCTCTTTGGACCCCTTCAGACCCACGTAAGCCCAGCGCCAGTGAGTGCATGAGAAAGGTTCTGAATTATGACCCCAGATGTTCCAGACCCAGCCCAGGCCTGGCATATAGGCCTGGAGTGAAACTCTGCATCTGAAGTTCCTGCAGTGATACGAGGGCCTAAAACTATGCAGCTAATCCAGGATCAAAACATCTTGCCAGAGGGTCAAAACAGGTTCAGTTCCAAGGGGTGCAGCAAGAAGTAGCTGAGCAGGGTATCCAGACCCAAGCCAAGCACAATTGGATGAACTCGAAGTTATTATACCTGCACCTGAATTTTAGTAGGTCCTAAGGTTATAACTGCACCAAAGACCTACAACAAAGGTCAGAGCACAGTGCTATACAAAATGACAAAGAGAAGGAGCAAAATCCAATCTCAGGTTCCAAGCCCACACAGAACAAGTGCAGAGGACACTAGCAGAGCCAAAATGTCTGAATCAATAATGTCTCAATAGAGAAACAACAAAAGAAAGGTATAGAGGAACTCAGATCAGAATTACTCTCTGAAATAAAAAAGAAATCTATAAATTAAGTATCTGAAGTATGGAAACAGATCAGAAAGGAATAGAGGAACTCAGATTAGAATTAATCTCTGAAATGGAAAAAGAAATCTCTGAATTAATAGTATGTGAAGTAAAGAATCAAATCCAGGAACACATAGAGGAAAGCAGATGAGAAAAAATTTCTGAAGCAAAAGAATTAACAACTGCTTCTGAAGAAGACACTCATTAAAAAAATAGGGGAAATAAGAAGAGAGACAGATTCCTTGAATGAGCAATACAAGAAATAAGTAGATTCAATGATTCCTATCAAACTACCAACAACATATCTCCCAGCCCTAGAGAAAGCATTTCTAAAATTCAATTGGAACCAGAAAAGACCTAGAATAGCAAAGGCTATCCTGGGAAACAAAGAAAAGGCAAGAAGCATTAAAATTCCTGACTTGAAATTATACTACAAAGCTGCTACAATAAAATCAGCAGAGTACTGGCAACAAAATAGACCTGAGGATAAATGGAAGAGTTTAGAAGATGCAGAAGCCTTTACGAACAAACTCAGGCACTTAATCTTCGACAAAGGGACAGAACATGAATACTGGAAGAAAGATAGCCTCTTTAAAAAA
>PVKA01002352.1:107479-126894 GCA_004027165.1 Ctenomys sociabilis
AAAAAAAAAAAAAAAAAAAAAAAAAAAAAAAAAAAAAAAAAAAAAAAAAAAAAAAAAAAAAAAAAAAAAAAAAAAAAAAAAAAAAAAAAAAAAAAAAAAAAAAAAAAAAAAAAAAAAAAAAAAAAAAAAAAAAAAAAAAAAAAAAAAAAAAAAAAAAAAAAAAAAAAAAACCTGACCCAGGTGACCAACCTTGCGCTAAGCGAATGGTAAAATGGATTAAAGATATAAATATTAAAACAGAAACACCAAATCTCCTGGAAGAGAAAGTAGGAGGAACTCTTGAAAAAATGGGGGAAAGCAAAGAGCTCATGAATAAAAATCAAATTGCACAGGTAACACTTGAGAGAAATAACTTCCTCTTATTGAGAAGTTTTTGCATGTCAAAAGAAATTATCAGCAAAGTTAAAAGACAACCCACAAATCTGGAAAACAATGTGACAAACACTCAGAAAACGGTCTGTTTTCTAGAATATATAAAGAACTAAAACACATTAACGGCCACAATTTACAGAACCAATGCAGAAAGGGCATCACACTTCTCAGAAGATGAAACTAAAGAAGTGAATAAATATATAAAAAATGCTCCACATCACTAGCCATCTATGAAATGCAAATTAAAACAACACTGAGTTACCATCTCACCCAGTAAAGAATGGCTATCACAAACATATGAACCAACAACAAATGTTGGAGAGGCTGTGGGGAAAAAGAACACTTTTCTACTGCTGGTGGGAATGTAGACTGGTGCAACCATTATAAAAATCAGTGTGGAGACTCCTTAAAAAATTAGGACTGGAAACCCCATTCAAAGAAGCTATCCCTTACAAGGACTTTTCTCTGAGGAACTGAATACTGATATCATAGTGATATATGTGTACCTATGTTTATAGCAGCACAATTTGTGATACCCAAATCTTGGAAACAACAAAGATGCCCGTCACCTGAAGAATGGATGGAAATAATGGGGTATTTTTATTTTTATTTTTTAAATTTTTTTTATTTTTTATCATTCACAAGTTTTACTTTCATTTCGTCCATTTTAGAATTAAAGGACATCGGATTTATGAGAATTTGCTGTTTCTGATTCAATATGCTGTCAATAATAATTTTCATTTTTCATTTTATTATTATTTATTAGTCATTATTTTTATTTAAGAACAAATAGTAATGGACAGTTTCAAGACAAATTAACAACAGATTTGATATCAAAATGTATAGTAAAATGTTGTTGTAATGTTTTGGTGTCTTATATTAGCGTACATGAAAGTATAATTATAGGCATTATTAGAGCAGATGTCTCTAATTGGTGAATGAAGTGAGTATTGCTATATAATTATCCCTTTTTCATAGCTGAATTATAACAAGATTCAATAATTAGCCCTTTCTACCTTGTTATTTTCTTAGTGGTTGTCCACAGTACTTGAATCCAACTTAATGTCTTGTCCAACCTCTTTCAGTCCAAACTTTGTGTCTCACAGAATTATGTAGAAGCATGTCATGTTGGGCTGGCGGTATAGCTGAGCGGACTAAGGGCTTGCTCAGGTAATCACAGGGACCAGAGTTCGATCCATGGATCTGCATGCTGTGCCGGCCCCCCTTTGGGGTATTTTTATACAATGGAGTATTGCTCAGCCATGAAGAATGATAAATTCAAAGTCTTCTTATATAAATGGATGCCTGTTGAATATATATGCATAAGTAAAATAAACTAGACGCACATGTATAAATAGTGTATAATATTCCTAGTGTAAGAACTCAAAAGATGAAATACAAATAGAAGGGTATAATACAATTAAAAGCAAAGGGACAAGTTGAGGATTAGACAAGAAAAACAGGGCAAGGAGAAAAGCTAGGAAACATGACAGGGCCAAAGCCATATATTTATAAGCACGAGATTTGCAAGGCAATGATCCTGAGAACTATCAGCATGTTTTGTAAACTAGCAGTTACTTTGTGGGATTCTCACCTTGTGTAACTATATATGCTGATTCTTGTGAACTGAGCGACTGCACAAATGTATCAATGTGTAAAAGTAGGGTCATGCTTGGAATGCCTGTCATTCTGGTGTTCTAACTGCATACTGCTTTTCATAACACACCAATTATGGCCAATTTGTATCACAAGTAACTTTTTTTAAAGAGTAATAAATGAAAAGAACAGACAAGATATAGAAGATGTGACAGGACTACCCTGCTAAAATAATGTGTATGTTTACATTTCTATATTACTGTGTAAAATATATATAATTGTTTATTCATATTCATATTTTTTATTTTTTAAAATTTGTTTTCCATATTTGGCAGAGACTTAAATTTTAATATATCAATACTTGATGGAAAATACATGCTCCACAATATGCCTAAGATGTTGGATATTCAGACAGATAGTGAGATTAAATCCAACTGCATATGTTGTAGGGCAACTATAAGTTTCTATTCTAGAGCATTAAGAACCTAAATTTGCACACCAAAAGTTAGAGAAAAGAAGGGATGCAGGGACAGCCGATATTTTGACCCTAGCCTGTCAAGGCAGGACATAGGAGAATTTGTACTGTAACGTCATGAAACTCAGTTGTGTCCCAAATTTTCTGATCCAGGAGGTTGTGGGGCCACAGAGGAATGTGATCAATGATGTATAGCATGCCTAAGGAGAGTCACATGGAAAGAAAACATTCTATCAGGCTTTCCCAGAGACTAAATTGGTCAAGAAAGGGCCATGACCCATCCACAAGGCTGACACTGGCAAAGGATCCACACAGTGTGGTACATGGTTTTGGGATAAGTCCCAAGGAGACTTTACAGACCTTGTTAGATACAAAAGTGACATTTCTTGTTATATAGGTCTTGCTTTATTTTAGTCTTAACCATGCACCAGAAAAGTATAGAAATGAGGTATGAAAAGTGAAGCTTCGTTCATATGCTAAGTTTTGGAAAGCTCAAGTCATCAGATTCAGACAATGCAAGTCCTGTGGATAACCCACTACTATTGTGGACAACTGTATTATATGGGAATATTTTGGTGAATCGTTGTATCTGCAAAATTTGGATGGCAATGGAATACCATCTCTGACAAAAAAGGTAATATAAATGAAGGACCATTTTGTATCTGCATAATCAATATAGTTAGGGTAGATATATAGCTACTTTCTCTTAATTCAATAAGAAAAAAGATTGGTATTAATAGTTTTAGGACAGGATATCATGTCTGCATCCTGTGCTACAAATGACTACCACAAAGACAACAATATGCAATGTCTTAGTTGTTGTAACTCTCCTACCAACCTGTTTTGAAGCTGTCTTTTTGTAAATTTTTCCCAATAAAATTAAACAAAAAAATATATAGATCACATGAAGTAGAGTCAAAGAAGTATAAAGGAACTCAAAATTTCAATCACAAGCTTGCAAAACTGTATGAGTGAAACTGAAGATAGACTTTGAGATCCTAAAGATACAGTCACAGCTAGCGTAAAGGCAACAAAAGATCTCTTAAAAACAACTAGGATGCAGGAAAATATAACTCAGTACATGCAAGGCAATGCAAAAATGAATAATGTGAGACTAATAGGCATCAATGAGAAAGGGTCAATCCAAATGCTATAAAAAGAATATGAGCATAAGTATTAACAGAAAACTTCCCAAATGTGAGGAAACAACTGACATTCAGGTAACCAAAACATAGAGAATACCAAATAACTTCAACCCTATGAAAAATACACCGAAATGTGTAATAGTCAAGATCTGAGAACTCCAGCAAAAGAACAATATACTGAAAGCTGCTAGAGAAAAAAAGCAGATCACATTTAAAGGACAGCACATCAGAATAACCACTGACTTCTCTTCACAAATGATGAAGGCAAGAAAAGCATGGAGTAGAGAACTTCAAGTCCTCTATGAAAACAAATTCCAGCCCAGAGTACTATATCCTGCAAAACTCTCTTTCAAGTTTGATGTAGAAGTAAAATACTTCCATGACAAGGAACAACTAAAGAATTTTGTGATGACAAAGACAACATTACACAGACTTTGAAAAGAGGTTCTAGAGGGGGAACAAGATGAACAGAACTCCGTGAACAAGAAAAGAAGAAATCCACATAGTGGTGCAACCAATAAAACACAGGGCAAAAAGTTAAATAACATTTCAAACTTAAGTCAATACGTCTCAATTATATATATATATATATATATATATATATATATATATATATATATACATATATATCAATGTAAATAGACTCAATTCACCAATTAAAAGAAATAGACTGGTGCAGTGGATTAGGAAACAAAACTGAACAATATGCTGTGTACAAGAAACACACTTAAGTCATAAAGAACTTCATAGGTTGAAAGTCAAAGGATGGAATGCGATACTACATGTCATAGCACTTTAGAAAAAGTAAAGAGGTAGCAATCCTGTTGTCAGACAGTCTCATCTTCAAACCAAGAATAATAAAAATAAAATAAAATAAAGAAGTTCACTATATATTGATTAGGGAAGAAATTCAAGAGGAAGTGTTAACACTCATAAACATATATGCATTAAACATGGGAGGACCCAACTACATAGGAGAAATCCTAATGGACATGAAAAATCTAATATCCCATAACACAATCTTAACAGGAGAACTTAATGCCCTCTTATGCCAAAAAGATGGATCAACCTGACAAAACTAGCAAAGAAGTAGGAGAACTGAAACAATGCATGTAACAAATGGATATAATGGACAAATGCAGAATATTCCACCCAGTGACAGCTGAATATACATTTTTTCAGCTGCAAATGGGTCATTTCGTAAAACAGACCACATACTGCTCCGCAGATCATGCTTCAGTTTACACAAGAAAACAAAAATTATCCAATGTATACATCTGACCACAGTGCAGTGAAACTGGTAATAAACAAGACAAGAAAGCAGAAAAACCACATAAATACTTGGAAGTTAAACAACACCCTACTCAGCAAACAAGGAGACACAGATGAGAGTAAACAAGAAATTGAAGAATATCTACAATTCAATGAAAATTCAAGCACAAATTACTGGAATTTATAGGATGCAATGAAAGCACTTCTCAGTGGGAAACTCATAGCTGTGGACTCACATTAGGGAAAAAGAACGGGAACAAATAAACACCCTAATGTTGCACCTCTTTCATCTAGAAAAGGAAGAGCAAATCAAAACCAGTGCCCAAAGACGGGAAGAAATTATAAAGATTAGGGCAGTAATTAATTAAATTGAGATGAGGAGAACAGTTCAAAGAATTAACAAATCAAAAAGCAGGTTTTTTTAAAGATTAAATAAAATAGATAAACTTACTTCATCAAAAAGACTAAAGAAAAAATTCAAATGTAAGCAATATGGAGTGAGAATGGTATAACTACCACAGAACCATTGGAAATTCAAAAGATTACCAATACCTACCTTGAGAATGTTTATTCTCACACAATATAAAACATGGAAGAAATGGATAGATTCTTAGAAAGGTACAAATTACCAAAACTGAATCAAGAATATATAACAACTTTGAATAACCCAATAACAGCCAATGAAATACAAAATGTAATAATAATTCTACCGACAAAGAAATGTCTGGGTCCTGATTGATTTGCAGCTGAATTCTACAAGAAATTTATGGAAGATATAATCCCTGTCTTCCTCAGACTGTTCAAGGACATTGAAAATGAAGCAATCCTCCCAAATTCATTCCAGGAGGGAAGCATTATACTGATATCAAAACCAAGGAAAGACACAACTCAAAAAGAGGACTTCAGGCCAATCTTCCTCATTAACATAGGTGCAAAAATCCTCAATAAATTCCTCTTAAATAGAATACACCAAATCATGTTGAGGATTATATACCTTGATGAGGTTGGGTTCGTCCCAGTGATGCAAGAATGGTTCAATGCACCCAAAACTATGAATGTATCAATAGAGTGAAATCGAAAAACCTCATGATCATCTCATTTGATGCAGAAAGGGCTTTTGGCAAAGGCGAAAACTCATTCATATTCAAAATCCTACAGAAAATTGGAATAGATGGCCTCTACTTCAATCCCATAAATGGGTTGCCATCTGTGACAACCCATTGACTAATATAATTCTAAATGGGAAAAAAACTGAAATCTTTTACTGTCAGATCTGATACAAGACAAAGATGTCCTGTATCACCACTCTTATTCAGTACAATGCTGGAATAATTTGCTAGATCCATTAAAAAAGAGAGTGAGAAAAAAGGAATAAGAGTAGGTAAAGAAGTTAAATTATTGTCATTTGCACATGATATGAAACTTTACTTGGACATCCAAAAATCAATACTAAGAGACTACTAGAAGTGATATAGAAATTCAATAGCGTAGCACCATACAAAGTCAATACTGAAAAGTCAGTTAGCATTCCACTAGCATTCACAGATAAGAAGCACACTGAGAGGGACATTAGATAAATGATACCTTTTACAATGGCACCTCAGAAAATGATATACCTAGGAATTCATCTAACTAAAGAAGCCAAAGATATTTTCAAGGAAAATTATACTACTCTGTAAAAAGAGATTGTAGATGATTTCAGATAATGGAAAGATATTCCCTGTTGCTGGATAGGAAGAAGCAACATTGTGAAGATGGCCATACTTCCAAAATTGTCGTAGTGATTTAATGCAATCCCTATTAAACTACCACCAACATAACTCCCAGACCTAGAAAAATCCTTTCTAAAATTCAGTTTGAAACTGAAAAGACCTAGAATAACAAAGGCAATCCTAAGCAACAAACACAAGACAGGGGGCATTATAATTCCTGACTTGAAATTATACTACACTGATGCTGTGATAAAATCAGCATGGTACTGGCAATAAAATAATCCTGAGGATCAATAAAATAGAATCGAAGATGCAGAAGCCTCTATGAGTACACTGAGACACTTGATCTTCGACAAAGAGGCAAACATGCATGTTGGAAGAATGATAGACTTTAGCAAATGCTGAAGGAAAATCTGGCTCTCTACATGCTGAAAATTAAAACTTGATCCAGGTATATCACTCTGCAGTAAGTTAAAATTCAAGTGGATTAGTGATCTAAACACTAAAACAGAAACACTAAATCTCTTGGAAGCGAAAGTAGGAGGAATTCTTGAAGACTTTGGTGTAGCCAAAGATTTCATGAACTAAAATTACATGGATAATTGTTGAAAGAATTAATAACTGGGAGTTCCTCTTCTTAAAAAGTTGTTGCATGTGAAAAGAAATTACCAACAAAGTGAAAAGACAACCACAAATTTGGAAAAAATCTAAACTAATAAGCCCTCAGAAAAAAAGGTTTACTCTGTAGAATTTATAAAGAAATAAAAATATTAGGGCAGCAAAATTCAAACACCTAATTCAAAAATGTGCATATGATATGAACAAACACTTCTCAGAAAATGAAAGAAGTGAATAAATATATGAATAAATGCTCCACGCCACTAGCCATCTGTGAAATGTAAATAAAAATAACATTTAAGACCAACTTGCCGGGCAACTCCCCTAAGTCCCTGCCCCCAACCCCTCAGAGAGAGTGAGAATTTTTCAAATTCTTGCGGCACACGATCCATGAGAACCAGCTTCCTCTGAGTGTGTGGGAGAGCCTTTGGTTTCTCCTTACTCACGCTGAGACATCTGGAGCTGCTGCTCCCAAGACCTCCAAGCCAGCAATCAGCCTGAGACACCCCACACTGACCTACTCTGCAACTCCAGGGAGCACCTGCCGCAAAGCTGACCAAGAAAGTCAAAGTTTTTGACTCTTGAGACCTCTGATCAAGCCTTGCCTGGCCTGATGAGTGTGGGAGAGCTTGTGCGCTACCCAGTGTTTCCTAGAACAGGGAACCAACAGAGGAGAACCACAAGCTCACAGTTGTACCAGAAGAGCTTCAGCTGAAGAAATAAACACAACAGCTAGATCCACCCAGGAATGATTGGATAATCTCAAACTTAATAGACAGGCAGGATAATCTCATTATGTGCTAAATTCATAACTGTACCAAAGTTTTACAAAAAAGGTCAGAGGTCAGTGCTATGCAAAATGACAAAGACAAGGAGCAAAATGTAGTCTCAGGCCTGGAGTCCACAAGTAAGAGCAGAGAACACTAGTTCAGCTGAAATGAATGAATTAACAGAGGCAAAAGCAAAGACACAACAGCAGAAAGGTCATGAGGAACTCAAAGCAGAAATAATTTCTGAAATAAAAAAGATTTTTTTCAAATCACAGCATCTGAAGTAGAGAATCAGTTCCCTAAATATATAGAAGAAATACAATTTGCAAAAACTCTGCAGTAAAATAATTAATAGCTATGTCTAAAGAACAATGATAAAAAAAGAGATCAGAAATATGATGGATTCCTGGAATGAGCAATAGAGAAAAGAAATAGATCACATGAAGCAGAGTCAAAGAGATATAGAAGAACTTAAAATCTCAATCACAGGTCTACAAAACAATTTGAGTGAAAGTGAAGACAAAGTTTCAAATCTTGAAGATGCTGGTGCAGCTAGTGAGAAGATGAGAAAGAATTTCTTAAAAACAATGCGGATGCAAGAAAAAATAATCCATCACCTGCAGGATGACACCAGGATGAACAATGTGAGAATAATTCCTATCAGCGAGAATGAAAGAGTCATTACAAATGACATAAAAAGAATTTGGGGAGAAGTAATTGCAGAAAACTCCCCAAATATGAGGAAACAATCCAACATTCAGATAACCAAAGCATACAGAACACCAAATAACTTCAAACCAACTAAAAACACGAGACACATTATAGTCAAGATCCCAAATATCCAACACAAGACTAATATACTAAAAGCTGCTAGAGAAAAGAAGCAGATCACATTCAAAGGAAAACCCATCAGAATTATAGCCAACTTCTTTACACAAACCATGAAGGCATGGAGAGCATGGTGCAGAGTTCTTCAACTTCTGTATGAAAAAAACTCCAAGCCAGACTACTATAGCTTACAAAACTCTCTTTCAAATTTGATAGAGATGTGAAACACCTCCACAACAAAGAACAATTAAATAATTTCATGATGACAAAGCCATTTCTACATAGACTACTGAAAGATGTTCCTGAGGGAGACCACAATGACCAGAACTCCACAAATGAGAACAAAAGGAACACACTAAATAGGACAAACAATTAAAAACAGGACATAATGGAGTAAACAACAGCAGGAAAATAACATGACAATCATAAGTCAACACATCTCGATTATAACCATCAATGAAAATGGACTCAATGCAGCAGTTAAGAGACATAGACAGGCACAATGGATTAGGAAACAAAATTCAACAATATGCTATTTACAAAAATCACACTTAACTCAAAAAGACATTCATAAGCCTAAAGTCTAAGGGTGGAAAACAATACTATATGCCCCAGCACCTCAGAAAAAAGCAGGAATAGCAATTCTCTTCTCAGACAGTATCAACTTCAAACCAAGAATGATTAAATGACACAAAGAAGACCAATATATATATATATATATATATATATATATATATATATATATATATATATATATATATATATATATATATATATTTGTCAGGAGAAAAATTCAAGAGGAAGAGCTAATACTCATAAATATCTATGCAGCAAACACAGGAGCACCCAACTATGTAAGACAATCTTAATGGATATGAGAAAATCTAATATCCAAGACCACAATCTTAACAAGAGACCTTAATACCCCCTTATCTCAAAACGATTGGTCAACGAGACAAAACATTAGCAAAGAAGTAGCAGAACTGAACCAAAGCCTGGAACAAATGAACCTGGTGAATATATGCAGAATGTTCCACACAACCACAGCAGGATACACATTTTTTCAGCTGCATATGTGTCATTTTCTAAAATAAACAGCACACTAGTCCATAGGTCATGCTTAAGTGTGTGCAAGAAAACAGAAATTATCCCATGCATATTCGGCCACAGTGCAATGAAACTGGAACTAAATTACAAAAGAAACCAGAAACATCAACTAAATTCCTGGAAACTTATCAACACCCTACTCAGCAATCAATGGGTCACAGAAGAAATTAAACAAGAAATTCAACAATATCTACAATTCAAAGAAAATTCAAGCACAACTTACCGGAATTTTTGGGATTCAACTAAAGCAGTTCTTAGAGGGAAAATCATAGCTATGAACTCACACATTAGGAAAAGAGAACTGGAACAAATAAACACTCCAATGTTGCACCTCTGACATCTAGAAAAGGAAGAGCAAACTGAACCCAGAGCCCAAAGATGGGAGGAAATCATAAAGATTAGAGAAGAAATTAATTCCTTTGAGATGAAGAAAACAGTTCAAAGAATCCAAAAATCAAAAAGCTAGTTCTTTGAAAGACTAAATAAAGTTGATAAGCCCTTAGCTAACCTCATCAAAAAGATGAAAGAAACCATGTCCACTGAGACAGCAGGTCTACTCCCGCAACTTCCTAGATCTGGCCCCACACCTGCAGAACCTCAGTGACTAGCCTGAGACAGTGGGAAGACTCTGGCAACTTCGTAGATCCCGGCTCCAAGCCCGCTGAGTGAATGGGAATTTGCACAACTCGCCCGGCTTACTGGATAATGGGTGTGTAGTGAGTCTGAAGGAGAGCCTATGGCTTCTTCCTGCACGCACACCATGCTACCCGGATCCCCACATCCAAGCCCTCTGAGTGAACGACTGGCCTGAGACATCAGGGCCCACTCACCAGCAACTCCCTGGATCCCCTGCCCCATTGCTCACTGAACGAGAAGGAATTTCCCCAACTCCCTGGGCATCAAAGTTCAGTGAGGCTGTGGTGAGTTTGAGGGAGAGGCTTTAGCTTTGGTGCATGCTCTGCACCATCCAGAGCCTCAGGCCCCAAGACATCCTAGCCAGAGACCTGCCTGAGACACCCAAGACAGACCTGCCTGGCAACGCCCCAGAGCCACTGCCCCCAAGCCCACCACATGAGCAAGAAATTTTGGACTCTCCTGGCAGTCAACCAACCTGCACCTGGACTAGTGAGTGTGAGGGAGAGTTTCTGCACCCCCCAGTGTTCCCCTAACCAGGGACCCAACAGAGGGAAACCACAGGAGCTGCAGCAAAAAGGAACTGAACACAACAGCTAGACTCAGGCCAGGCATAACTGGATAATTTGAAATTTAATAGACTGGCACCCAAATCTCATTACATGCTCAGGCTATAGCTACACCAAAGCTCTACACCAAATGTCAGAGGTCGGTACTATACAAAATGACAAAGACAAGGAGAAAAAATGCAATCTCAGGTCTCGAGTCCACCAATAAATGCAGAGGACACAAGCTCAGCTGAAATGAATGAATAAACAGATACGGAAGCAAAGGCACACCAGCAGAAAGGTGTAGAGTAACTCAGATTAGAATTAATCCCTGAAATAAAAAAAGAAATATTTGAATACATAGCATCTCAAATAAAGAATCAAATGGAGAAACGTCTAGGGGAAACCCAATGCTCACCCAGAGCAAGTGCAGAGAACACTATTCCAGCTGAAATGTATGAATTAACAGTGTGTAAAGCAAAGAAACAACAGCAGAAAGGTCATGAGAAACTCAAAGCAGAAATAATTTCAAAAATCAAAAAAGAATTCTTTGAAATCATACCATCTGAAATGCAGAAACAATTCTAGAAATATACAGATGAAAAGCAATTTGGAAGAAAATCTGCAGAAAAAGACCTAGTAGCTACCTCTAAAGAAGACATGGATAAAAAAATAGAGGAGACCAAATATATGATGGATTCCTTAAATGAGCAATACAAAAAAGAAATAGATTGCATGAAAATAGTCAAAGAGATATAGAAGAACTAAAAATGTCAATCACAAGTCTACAAAAATGTTTGAGAGAAAGCGAAGACACAGTTTCAGATCTTGAGGATGCTGGTGTAGCTAGTGAAAAGGTGATAAAGGATCTCTTAAAAACAATGAGAATGCAGGAAAAATAATCTATCCCCTGGGAGAGGATGCCAGGATGAACAATGTGAGATTAATTGGCATCAATGAGAATGAAGGAGTCAATACAAATGATATAAAAAGAATATGGCCAGAAGTAATAGCAGAATACTTCAAAAATATGAGGAAACAAACCAACATTCAGGTAAACAAAACGTAGAGAATACCAAATAACTTCCATCCAAGTAAAAACACACCAAGATATATAATAGTCAAGATCCCAGAAATCCAACACAAGAATAATAAACTGAAAGCTGCTACAGAGAAGCAGATAAACCCATCAGAATAACAGCCAACTTCTATGCACAAACCATGAAGGCAAGGAGAACATGGACCAGAGTTATTCAAGTCCTGTATGAAAACAAATTCCAGCCTAGATTATTATAACCTGCAAAACTATCTTTCAAGTTTGATGGAGAAGGAAAGTACTTCCACGACAAAGAACAACTAAAGAATTTCATGATGGCAAAGATATCCCTACACAGGTACTGAAAGATGTTCTAGAGAGAGACCACAATGAGCCAAACTACATGAATGAGAATGGAAAAAAACCCACTAAACAGACGGACAATTAAACACATGATACAAAAGTGTAAACAACAGCAGGAAAATGTCGTCACAAACACATAAGTCAACACATTTCATTTATAATAATCAATGTAAAGAGACTCAAGTCACCAGTTAAGAGACATAGACTGGCACATTGGATTAGGAAACAAAATCCAAAAATGAGCTATATACAAGAAACACACTTAACTCAAAAGGACATTGATACGCCTAAAGTCAAACGATGGAAAAAAATACTACATTCCCTAGCTTCACAGAAAAAAGCAGGAGTATCAATTCTCTTCTCACACAGTATTAACTTCAAACCAAGAATGATCAAACAACACAAAGAAGACCACTATATATTGCTTAGGGAAAAATTCAAGAGGAAGAGCTAACACTCATAAATATCTATGCACCAAACACAGGAGCACCCAGCTATGTAAGAAAAATTATAATGGACATGACAAACCTGATACATAAGACCAAAGTCTTATCAAGAGACTTTACCACCCCCTTACCTCAAAAACGTTGGTCAACCAGACAAAAATTAGCAAAGAAGTAGGAGTAGCAGAACTGAACCAGAGCTTGGAACAAATGGAACTTGTGGACAAATGCAAAATATTCCACCCAACCACAGCTGAATACACATGTTTTCTGCTGCAAAGGGGTCATTTTCCAAATTAGATCACATACTAGTGCAGAAGTCGTGCTTAAGTATGTGCAGGAAAACAGAAATTATCCCATGCATATTATCTGAACACAGTGTAATAAAGCTGGAAATAAATGGGAAAAGAAACCAACAAAACCCACTATATTCTTGGAAACAAATCAACATCTTACTCAGCAATCAATGGGTCACACAAGAAATTAAACAAAAATTCAACAATATCTACAAATCAATGAAAATTCAAGCACAACTTACCAGAATTTATGGGATGCGATGAAGGCAGTTCTCAAAGGGAAAATCAGGTATGAACTCACACATTAGGAAAACACAATGGGAAAAAACTGAACGCCCTAATGTTGCACCAACAACAACTAGAAGAAGAGCAAAGGAAACCAGCATGCAAAGACTGGAAGTTATCATAAAGATTAGAGCAGAAATTAATTCAATTGAGATGAAGAAAATAGTTCAAAAAATCCACAAATCAATAAGTTGGTTGTATTAAAGACTAAATAAAGTTTATAAGCCTCTAGCCAACCTCATCAAAAAAAGGAAAGAAAAAATGGAAGTATAAGCAATAAAAAATGGAAAGGGTGAAATCTTCTCAGTGGAAATTCAGAAGACTATGAATAGCTACTTTGAAAATCTTTATGCTCACAGAATGGAAGACACAGATGAAATGAACAGATTGCTAGAAAGGTACAACTTACAAAAACTGAACCAAGAAAATATAACTACTATCAATGAAATAACAAAAGCATATGAAATATGAAATATAATAAAAAGCATACCAACAAAGAAAAATGCAGGTCCTGATGGATTCACAGCTGAATAATACAGGAAATTCATAGAAGATATAATCCCTACACTCCACAAACTCTTCAATGAAATTGAAAAGGAAGCAGTCCTCCCAAAATCATATCTACAGGCAACTGTTATACTGATTCCAAAACCAGGGAAGGACACAACCAAAAGGAGAATGACAGGCAATCTCTCTCATGAAAATAGATGCAAAAATACTCAATTAAATCCTAGCAAATAGAAAACAGCACATCCTCAAGAAGATCATACACCATGACCAGGTAGGATTCATCCCAGCGATGCAAGGATGGTTCAATATTCGAAAACCTATAAATGTAATACACTATATTAATAGAATGAAATCTAAAAACCACATGATCATCTCAATCGATGCAGAGAAAGCCTTTGACAAAGTCCAACACTCATTCATGTTCAAGGTCCTATACAAAATTAGAATAGATGGACTCTATCTTAACTTGATAAAAGCCATCTATGAAATCCCAAAAGCTCATATAATCCTCAATGGGGAAGAAATGAAATCTTTTACTCTTAAATCAGGTACAAGACAATGATGTCCTCTATCAACCCTCCTATTCAATATACTCTTGGAATCCTTAGCAACAGCCATTAGAAAAGAGGGAGAAATAAAAGGTATAAGAATAGGTAAAGAAGAAGTTAAATCATCACTCTTTGCAGATGTCATGATATTTGAATTGGAAAACCCAAAAAATTAAACCAAAAAACTACTAGAATTGATTCTGAAATTCAGTAGCATAGCAGGATACAAACTCAGTATTCAAAAGTCAATAGCATTCCTCTACACAGATAACAAGCACACTGAAAGGGAAACAATAGAAACAATACCTTTTACAATAGCACCGTGGAAAATGAAATACCTTGGGATTCACTTAACCAAGGAAGTCAAAGATCTTTTCACGGAAAATTACAACACCCTAAGCAACGAGGTTATAGAGGATTTCAGAAAATGGAAAGATATTCCATGCTCCTGGATACGAAGAACCAACATTGTGAAGATGGCCATACTCCCAAAATTGCTGTACAGATTTAATGCAAGGACTATCAAACTGGCAAGAAAATACCTCCTAGGCCTAGAGAAATCGTTTCAAAACTTCATTTGGAACCACAAAATACCTAGAATAGCAAAGGTAATTTTGGTTATTAAAGACAAGGAAGGATGCATCCCAATTCCTGACTTGAAATTACACTACAAAGCCACTGTGATTAAATCAACATGGTATTGGAATTGAAATAGACCTGAGGATCAATGGAATAGATTAGAAGATGCAGAGGCGTCTACAAATACACTCAGCAATCGGATCTTCGAAAACAGTGCCCAACAAGCTTACTGGAAGAAACATATGCTCTTTAACAAATGGTGCTTGAAAACCTAGCTTTCTACATGCCGAAAAATAAAACCTGAGCCAGTTCTATCACCATGCACTAAGCTAAATTCAAGATGGATTAAAGATCTAAACTTTAAAAGAGAAACATTCAATCTCCTGGAATAAAACATATGAAGAACTCTTGAAGACATAGGGGTAGGTAATGTGTTTGTGAACAAACATATATTCCCACGGGAAACACTTGGGATCAACTGTGTTTGGCGAGTTTCTGCACATCAAAAGAAATTGTCAACAAAGTGAAAGGGCAACCCATCAATTATGAAAAAAATCCTAACTAATAAGCAATCAGTCTAGAATATATAAAGAACTAAGATATAACAGGGCCCTCAATTTTAAAGACCCAATTCAGAAATGGGCATCTGAGATGAATACTCACTTCTCAGAGTACGAAAGTAAAGAAGATAAATATATGATAAATATATGAAAAAATGCTCTTCATCGGTAGCCATCCGTAAAATGCAAATAAAAACAACACTGACATACCATTTCTCTCTAGACGAATAGGAATCTTAAGGAAATCAACCAACAGCAAATGTTGGACAGGTTGTGGAGAAAAGGGAACACTTCTCCACTGCTGGTGGGAATGCAGACTGGTATAACCATTGTGGAGATCAATGTGGAGACTCCTCAAAAGAATAGGACTGGAAATCTCATTCAAGGCAGCTATCCACTACTATGAATTTTCCCAGAGGAACTGAAAAAATTATATCATAGTGATGTATGTATACCTATGTTTATAGCAGCACAATTTATGACGGCAAAATCTTAGAAACAACCAAGATGTCCATCACATGAGGAATGGTTGAAAAAGATATGGTATTTCTATATAATGGAGTATTACTCAGCTATTAAGAATGATAAGTTTGAAGCATTTATACTGAAGTGGATGCCACTTGAACATATACTCATGAGTGAAATAAACCATACACACATGTGCAAATATCATGTAGTCTCTCTACTATAAGAAGTAAAAGAAGAAATACAAATAGGAATGTACAACAACTAAAATCAATTGAGTCAGATAGTTAGGGAAAACTGAACAGCATACTCTGCATGGTACTAATCAACTTTACTTCTGGGTGGTTATCAACCGAAGTTCACATATCAAAATTGGAGATATGGAAGATTCGCAAGGCCAGCCAACATTTTGGCCTTAGCCTTGCAACATCAGCGAAGACTCAGGACATAGGAGAACCTATACTCTAACATCATGAAACTCAGTTGTTTCCAAAATTTTCTCATCACGGAGATTATGGAGCCACAGGGGAAAGAGACTGATGATGTATAGTGTGCCTGGGGAGAGTCACATGGATAGTAAACTTCCCCTCTGTCTCTCACAGAGAGCAAACTGGTCAAGCATTGGCCGTGATTCATCCGCATGGATGACACAGATAAAGGATCTATAGAGTAAGCTACAGGATTACAAGATAAACCCTGAGGGGACCTCACTGACCTCATCAGAAACAAAAGCTACATGTTTTGGTATATAGGTCTTGCTCTATCTTGGTCTTAATCTTTCAGCAGCAAAGTATAAAAGTGATTTATGTAACGTTGGGCCATAATAATAAGTTGAGCTGTAAATGACTGTAGTCAACAACATCTTCAGATAATTCACTATTATTTTGGAATGCTAGACTGTGTTGGATTGCGTTGCTGAGTTCAGGCACCTAAAATGGTTTAATGACAATGGAGTGCTCAACTTTGACAGGTCTAGACAAAAAATAGGGGTATAGAAATGAAGAATCATGATGTGTGTGTATAAACAGTACAGTTAGGATAAATATGCAGTGTTTTTGCATAATTCTATGAGAAGCAAGATTTGTAGTAATAGTGGTTGAACAAGATATTATATTTTCTTCTAGTACTGTGGACAAACACTAGGGGGATAACGAGGTAGAATGTACTAATTATTGAATCTGTGATATAATTCAGCTATGAAAATAAGATAAGTAAACAGCTAGACAACCTTAATTCACTAATTAGAGACATCTGCTATAATAATGTCTGTAAGTATAATATCATGAATACACCTTGTACGATACCAAAATATTACGAAAACTGTTTGCAATGTATTAATTTATTGAATCTGTCCTGCTAATTTGTCTTAAAACTGTCTAATTGCTATTTGATCTTCAATAAAATAAATAAGTAAAATAATAGATGAAAGAAAATTTCAAGTATAAGCAATAAGGAATGAAAAGTGTGAAATCTTCTCAGACCCAGTGGAAATTCAGAAGATTATTAAGAGCTACATTGAGAATCTTAACACTCACAGAATAGAAGACACAGAAGAAATGGACACATTCCTTGAAAGGTACAAATTACCAAAACTGAATGAAGAAGTTAGAAAAAGTGTCAATAAGTGAATTACAGCCAACGAAATATGAAATGTAATGAAAAGCCTGCTGCCAAAGAAAAGTCCAGGCCCTGATGGATTCAGAGCTCAATTCTACAAGAAAATTATAGAAAGTATAATCCCTACACTCAACAAACTCTTCAGTGAAATTGAAATCAAAGCAGTCCTCCGAAAATCATTTCTGAAGGCAAGAATTATACTGATTTCAAAACTAGTCAAATACACAACCAAAAAAGAGAACTACAGACCAATCTCCCTCATGAACATAGATGCAAAAATCCTCAGTAAAATCGTAGGAAACAAATACAGCAAATCATCAAGAAGATCACACACCATGACCAGGTAGGATTCACCCCAGGGATGCAACAATGGTTCAATATTCGGTAATCTATATTTGTAATGAACTATATTAATAGAGTGAAATCTAAAAACCACATCACTATCTGTATTGATTTTGAAAAAAGTTTTGTCAAAGTCTAACACTCACTCATGTTCAAAACTCTACATAAAATTGGAATAGATGGACTCTACTTCCATTTGATATAAGCCATTTATGACAACCCAATTGCTAATATAATTCTAAATGGGGAAAAACTAAAATCTTTTACTATTGGATCAGGTACAAGATAAGGATATACTCTATCACCCCTCCTTTTCAATATAGTTTTGGAGTCAATACCAACAGCCATTAGAAATGATGGAGATATAAAAGGAATAATAATAGGTAAAGAAGAAGTTAAATTATCACTATTTGCAGATGACATGACTTTAGTTGGAAGACCCAAATAATTCCACCCAGAAGCTACTAGAATTGATACAGAAATTCGGTAGCATAGCAGGATACAAAGTCAGTACTCAGGAGTCAATAGGATTCCTCTACACAGGTAACAAACACACTGAGAAGGAAATTATAGAAAAAAAATATCTTTTACAATAAGACTGTGGATAATGAAATACCTTGGAATTCACTTAACCAAGGCAGTCAAAAGACTTTTCTCAGAAAATGAGAATACCATAAGAAAGGAGATCATAGAGAATGTCAAAAAATAGAAAGATATTCCCTATTCCTGGGTAGGAAGAACTCACCTCATAAAGATAGCCATACTTCCAAAATTGTTGTACAGATATAAACCAATCCCTGTCAAACTGGCATGAACATACATCCCAGACCTATTAAGATCATTCCTAAAATTTATTTGTAACCGGAAAATATCTAGAATAGCAAAGGCAATCCTGTCCTACAAGCACAAGGCAGGAGGCATCACTGTGACTGATGTCAGGCCGTGAGATCGCCCAACTGGCTGTGGCGTGGCAGGCCATGGCGTATGCCTCTGAGGATGGCATCCTCACAGAGGCCATGATGGACACACGTGTCCAGGATGCTGTCCTGCAGCACCGACAGAAGATGCAGTGGCTGAAGGCGGAAGGACCCCACCTTACATCTGCAGTGACCCCACCAGGCTCTGACACTTGACTGGCCTCCCCCTTCTGTAAAATCTGTGGGCAGCAGCGTGGCAGGGGTTTCCCCTCCCTACCTTCCTCTGTGGGGGCCACCTGGGAGGAATAATGGCTCCCCAATTTTGCCCGAGCAGGGAGGAGTCACTGTTGAGGCTGTGCCCTGGGGCAGGGCCCCCAA